>JAJMHT010000218.1:0-24981 GCA_030583145.1 Metschnikowia vanudenii
CGAGCACACACCGACGGAAAAAAAGCTATAGGAAGAAGGAAAGAGAAATTGCTTATATTTTAAATATGTTTCATATTTGATGTTTCATATTTGATGTTTCATGTTTGATGTTTCATGTTTGATGTTTCATATTTGATGTTTCATATATCATGTTTCATGTTTCATGTTTCATATCGATATTCCATATTTATATTTTCAAGGGGAAGAGCTTTAGATATGGACTCTATCAAAGATACACTGGGTGGCTTTTAGGGCGAACGAATCACAAGGCACTGCGAGTGTCGCGTTTTTGGATCATCAATGAAAATCTCAACCTTTACAGTATACTAGACTAGTCTAGTGGAATATGCGAAAGGACATCTATGATCTACCTGGATGACTGAGCCGAAGACCACGGTGACTCGGTGATGGGCATAATTAGACGACGGTGAAGTTGTATTGTTTTTGAAACACCCACACAAAAAAAAAGAGTAATTCAAAGAGTCACGCGCCTTCCTCTGTTTATATTTCCATTCTCAATTCCCTTCATTACCAGAGCATAAACTTACTTGTTACTTGTTTTGTCGTTTAAATTCTTACTCAATGGTATGGGCTACTCCATCTCAAATCATATACGACTTCCCAATCACACTTGTTGCCAAGGTGCCGCAAATTAATACATGTTCACTATCCTGCACAGCTGGGAATGCACCAAGAGGCATTGAAGTCAATTCAAATGATTACCATAAATTGCTTTAAACATCCTGGAAAGTTGAACATTACTAAAATCGAAACAGGAACACACTGGCCTAGCTCCCTAATAACAAAAAAAAAAAAAAAAAGATACGAACACTCACTACAAAGTGGAATCGTCAAGTTGCACCCTCTGGTTTGCAGTCTATGATCATATACCGGGTCTGTAAAACTACGGCAGGTATATTGAGTATAATGAAAAGAAGTGAAATATACTTTCAAGAGTGTCTTCATACCCAAGACTGTCTCCTGAGACTTTGGTGATTAATCTTTTGTACCAATGAGATGTCTTTTCTTTCTCCTTTTCCTTGCTATATACCTGCACATCCCAGTGTTTTGGGTATTTTTTTGCTTCGGGTCTTTTTTGGCTGCGGGTCTTTTTTTTTTGGTTTAAGGTCTTCTTGGCAAGGCACGATGATGCATGAAATATGCTGCTAACAAGATTAAACTCTTCTCTCACGTATTGCTTGTGTATTACTTGATATTCCTCGGGTGATACTCTGCGTCATTCAAACCTCTATGATCAGCCAAAACTGATGGGAAGGATGAAACAAAGGGAAACCAAACGCTCGTTTTCCAAAATTACCAACCCAAAGACAATTTGCCGGCTACAGCCTTTCTGTGCACTTAAAACTTGTATTAACGCTATGTATTTTTTTTTTGGACATGGCATGTGTCTAGATTACTTTGAGCACACACCAGTGGGCAAAAAGGAAGAGAAAGAATGCTAACAAAAGGGGAATCATCCGAAGTCGAACGAAACTATCAAATGTGTTTGGTTGTTTGAGAGTTGGATTGTTTCCTATTGTTTTGTGAAAAGATTCTTTTCTTTTCTTTTCTTCTACTTAGAGAAAAAAATGTATATACAATTCTTTTTGGAGACGTGTTCCAGATGTAACGGTATGCGATGTGATTCGTGTTCGTGTTTGGTGTATTGCGGGATAAGACCAATTCTAGCCAGCAAAAACGAGACCCTAATATGAACAAGAAGGTGAAGATGAATGCAAAAATAATAAATAAGGACCCGTTTCAGTGCAAAAATCTTTCCACAAGAACTTGCTCAAAAAAAAACTTCCCTTCACCTCCGCGAAGCCGGGGTTTTAGGGTATATATACTTGGGTTGCTTACGCTGGCCGGCTTATCTCTGGAGACAGTGCCATTTCGGGTCGGATAGTGGTCGTGTGCGGTCGGTTGCGGGATCTGGCCCGAGCGCGCGCCACGAAATCCGCGACGGGCGGCCGGTAGATGCACTCCCACATTGGAGTTTTTCCGTTCTGGACAAGTTCAGGCTCTTATCTGCCACTTAGTATGTGCCGTTTAGCATCTTGATGACCATAATTCGAGTTTTCTTTTCACCTAAGGAAGATCAATATCCCATTGCTGGCATCTGGAGCGCAGCTGTTCGATATTGGCCTTCACCACATAGGCGGTATCGCGGGAAATATGCAGTGCGGTAAATATACATGCAGTATATACAACTTCATGCACCACCGACTGTATTCTACCTGTGCTGAGCCGCAACAACAGCGCAACCTTGAACAGCACCATCACGTTTTCCGTTTCACCCTAAACGTAGTTAAACATTATAACCTTAAAGACAAAAGCAGGGCATTGTCCATTGTGTCTCGCCGTTATCACCATTTTCTCCACCTTTTCCACCCTCAATTAGTAGCTTCCCACCAACATCAATGTTCAGGACTTTCTCAGCAAAATCCGCTGCTGCTCTAGATGCCGAACTAATGTCCACGGGTGCGTACTCTATCGACCAATTAATGGAGTTGGCTGGTCTTGCAGTGGCCAAAGCAGTATATAAACAATATCCTCCACCGGAAAACCCCGGCTCAAACACGGTGTTGGTGCTTGTGGGGCCTGGAAATAACGGAGGCGACGGATTGGTCTGCGCACGCCACCTCAAGGCGTGGAAGTATTATGACCCGGTGATTTTCTACCCAAAACGGCCAAAGAAAGACTTGTATGTGCGGCTCGTGAAACAGCTTGAGGATATGGGCGTACGGCTGGTGGATGACTTGGATCTGGTGAAAAAATTGCTCGAGGGTGGCTCAGCAAAGGTGATCGTGGATGCGCTTTTTGGCTTCTCTTTCCAGCCCCCGATCCGAGCGCCTTTTGACGACTTGATTGCGTATTTATCGACAAAATCCGCCAAGTTGGCCCCAATTGTATCGGTCGATATTCCCCTGGGCTGGGATGTCGATGAGGGGCCATTAGATACCGATATCAATGCGTCCATGTTGGTGAGCCTCACTGCACCCAAACCATGTGCAAAAAAGTTCCACCAAGACGATAAGGTGCATTATTTGGGAGGAAGGTTCATCAATGATACCATTGCAGCAAAGTATGGGATTTCTGAGCTTATGAAATTGTACGAGGCCGATGATTTGGTGGTGAAATTGTGATTGTATGCTTAATAAGAAATGAATGCACGCTGCGATTAGGGGTGCCTTCCTAGTGGGTAGGATGGTGTCAGAAATGAAAGAAAATTTACCATAGCTGATGAGGGGCCGCAGAAATAATAATGAATGTTATGTCCTTTTATATTTATCGGGTGTTTAGAATATGTCAAACGAAGACGCAAATAGGGAGACAAAATACTTTGTCCATAAGTATATTTTGCCGCTATATACTTGGTCAATAAGTATTTGGTGCCTATTTAATTGCTAAACTTTTAATATCTTTCTTGGCTTTTAGCTAGTCTTTTTTTAGATGTAACAATTGCGGTGATCTTTTATGTATTACGCTCTCTTGGCAATCAACCAGCCACCCAAAGAAATACTCTAGATAAGCCGATTTGCCTTTTATGGGTTGCATAAACCAGCCACCTGTTTATGAATCCTGATTATGATCCCTGACTACAATAATAAAAGATTAAAAAACATAAATATACGGGGGTTTCCAATCAATTTGGGACCCCAGTTTTATTAGATTTATTAGCATACAAAAATATATTAGTTCCAACAGATATCTCAAAAAATTGATTTCAACAGATGAGTTTAAACAGATTAATGCCAGCAGATTAATGCCAACAGATAAATGTCAGCACACGAATTCCAAAAATACAACGTCCAAGCACCAAGCGAAAATTATACTGGGTCGATCTCGAGCCTCTGGCCGAATGAGTCCCATATAACGATAAAGTGTGGGTCAAATATTTGCACCAACGATTTGGACAAAAATTTGACCACCGATTTGCCAGAGATTTCTTGTTTCCGCAGGTTGTCTGAAGTGATCCATCAATGAGCAGCCAAAGTCCTGGCTCCTCCTGGCGCAGATCGGGCATCGGCACTCAGAGGCAGAAAGTGCACGCGTTTCTTCATAATCGGAGAAAACAACTTCTTGATGGGCGACTGCTTCTTGGGGCCTCTAAAATTTGAGATCGGCTTTGGTCTGGGCTTTGGGGTGGCCGGCGCTTCAGAGGCGGAGTGGTTATTCTCTGCCACAATTGGTCTATACAGACTTGAATCAAGGTAGAACGACGTAGGGCGTTTCTGTTGAGCTTGAGGTGGGCGAAGCTCTTGCCCCGTAGCAGGAATAAGTTCACTGACGGGTCTCCGGCGCAATTTAACTGATGCACGTGGAATTGGAACATCATTTGGTCTATCCTGAGATTGCCTAGGCTGGGATTGTCTTGCGTCAGATGGTCTAGCCTCGGATTGTCTACCCTGAGATTGTCTATCCTGAGATTGTCTATCCTGAGATTGTCTAGGCTGGGATTGTGTAGCTTCAGATTGTCTATCCTGAGATTGTCTAGGCTGGGATTGTCTAGATTCAGATTGTCTAGTCCGGGGTTTTCCTGTTTGGGCTGGCGCCTCCTTTGGTCTTTGAACAAGGCCATCATTTGGATTAGGTCTAGCGTGGTCCTTCTCGACTGGCTTCTCCAGTCTCAAAGAAATGTATGGAGGCACACCTTTAGCGAGTGGTTCCTGATCCATCCTCGAAACATACGGAGGAACACCTTTAGGAGCAGGAGTCTTCTGGACCGGCTTTCTTTCAACGTGCTGTTCCTTCCTCGTGACGTAAGGGGGCACACCTTTAGCAACCGGCCGAGTCTCGACAGTTCTCTTCTCAACAGGCTTACTCTCGACAGCTCTCTTCTCAACAGGCTTAGTCTCGACAGTTTTGCTCTCAATAGGCTTTTCCGATCTATAAGAAACATATGGAGGCACCCCTTGAGCGAGTGGTTTCATCTCAATTGTTCTTGGGTCAACAGATCTCAGAGACTTTGATGAAACCTTTGCAGGCGTCGCATTTGCAATTGGCTTTTTTTCAAGGGGCTTTTCAGACGAAAGTTGCGCCCTTGAAACAACAGAGGGAGGAACAAATTGTGGAATAGGTTTCACTTCCACTGGGTTTTGCAACTTGGACGAAACATGAACGAACTTAGGAATAGGTTTCACTTCCACTCTTCTATGCAACCTTACCGGAGAAGATACGGGCGAGGACACTGACTTCTGAGCAGGTTGACCGGGTTTGCTCTCCACAGGGGACTTCACCGCCTTAGGAGAGGAGTATGCCACGCCTGGCGCTTCCACCTTCTTTGAAGAAGGCTTGACCTGAACAGGCTTTTCCACCTTGTTTTGAACAGACTTGGCCTTCACTGGTTCGGCCTTCTCTGGTGCGGGTTTGGCTTCCACTGGCGTCTCTGGCTTTTTCGTACTTGCCAAAGGGGGCTGGTCCATCTTTGAGACATACGCAGGAATGACAAGTGATGCTCTGCTGCTGGAAGGAGAAGAGGTTTTCCCAAGCTGATTCTCCAGGGGAATCATGAATCTGGACTTGTCATACTCGGCACCAGAATCAAGGCAATAGTCAGAAGATTGCAGTGACATCATAGAAAGAGGGCGCGTGGGAGGAATGAACTCACTGACAGGTCTCCGACGTGGCTTGACGGCGGCCGCCGTGACTTCTGCCTCCTTTGGTTTACCTTTCGAGATGTCTGCCTCCTTTGGCTTACCTTTCGAGATGTCTGCCTCCTTTGGCTTACCTTTCGAGATGTCTGCCTCCTTTGGCTTACCTTTCGAGATGTCTGCCTCCTTTGGCTTGGCCGATTTGGAAACTCCGGCCCTGGTGTCCTTAGAACTGGACTTGCCATCCGCTGACTTGTCTTTGGAAGAAACAAACAACGAGCGGAGATCTCCCATGTGTGGAGCCGACGCCACTCGTTTATGGTTTGTCTTGTGAATGTACTTAGGGTCAGGCTTGGCAACTTGGTACTCAGTAGGAATCATGAACCTAGACTTATCATACTCAGCGCCTAAATCAAGACAGAAGTCGAAAGGAGGCAACGATGCAGTCGAAAGAGGGCGCTCCTTCTTGGAAGAAGCATAAAACTCACTGGCAGGTCTGGGGCGAGAGCTCAGGGCGCCAGGCGCACGTTCCCTGATCGTTGGTTCCTGAAGCTTGACCTCCTTCTTCGGCTTAGTCTGTTTTGCACCTGCATCTGACTTGAGTGGTTCAGGTTTGGCCGATTTCGGAGTGGCTTCAGATTGAACCGGTGTTATGACTTCCTTCGTAGTAGACTTGGAACCCGGCTTTGCAAGGTGAGCAAGATTCAAAGACGAATGATTGTCCACCAGGGCCGTAGAAGAGCCCACGTTTCTTGAGCTTTGTTTCAGAAGCTGGTTCTCGGCGGGGATCAAGAACCTGGACTTATCGTACTCGGCGCCCATATCAAGACAGTAGTCGAAAGACGCAATAGATTGGGGGCGAGAAGTTTTCTTTGGGGGAGGGATGAACTCGCTCATGGGTCTTTGGCGCTGTTTCACAACACCTGAAGCAGGTGTGTTAGTTGGCGAATTCGACCCATTCGTAGAACCAGTAGCTGCAATAGCAGGCACGGTAGATGTGGACAACGCAGGGGCAGTAGGGGGCGCAAAACCGTAAGCAGCCGCCGAAGGAGATGCTGCAGAAGAGACAGTAGCGGATCCATTAGTAGCTGCAAGATGTGGTTTTCTTGTGGCGTTCTCCTTTGCCTTGACGTCTGTAGAATTCTCAGTTGATGGTACTTCGGCCGAAGATTTTGCCACTTGTGGCTTCTGTGAAAGATTTTCCTTGGGACTGGGCTTCTCTGCGACAGATCTTGCAGCAGTTGCAGCAACCACCGGGGTAGCGTGGAATACGCCACGACTTTGCTGCTCTGGATTAGGAGAAGCTTCATTTGTAACAACCGAAGTCTGTTTTTGTTGCACTTTAGCAGAAAGATCATTCCCAGCCACTGGAGGCTGTTTTTGTTGCACTTTAGCCAAAGCATCATTTCCGACGACGGCAGCGTCGTGAGTTTCGGGCAGTTTAGAAGTAGCAAGCTTGCCACCAAAAACCGCCAGTTTGGGGTCAGTCTCGGATCTTATAGTAAGGCTTTCCGAGCTGGATCTGGCCAAAAGATCTTCCAAGGAAATTTCAAATCTAAATCTGGCATTATCGCCTTCAAGTTGACTGGGGTGCTCTGCAGGAAGAGTAGTATTGGCCGAGCCATTCAAATTATGCTCCTGGCTAGACTTTTCGAACAGGCTGGCTTGGTCAACCGATCTCCTTTCGACGGGAGATTCGTGGCTCGACGAGATGGCTAAAGGCTCACATACACCCACAGATAAGACCTCTAACGACAGACATTCGGTAGCAGAATCGGCACTCGTCTTTACCGAGTAGTAACTCTCAAAAGTGGACGAGTTATCGGAGGAATGCGACTTGGGAGACTCGGACCCGGCCAATTCCTTACCAACGGGCGTATTTTCAGGTTTCCCAACCTGGAGAGCATTTGGTTGAGAAGTTGCCGACGTCACAGTTTCAGAAGTAGTATTATTGGCAATTCCAGACTGCACAGTTGTAGACTTGAAGTTAGCTGCCTCGGGTAATGGAGCCACAAACTCATGGCCATTTGAAGGAGGTGGATGGAATTGTGGGTGGTACACACCGGAGAAGTTGGACAATTCCATAGGCGTCACCGGGAACCGAATATCCTGGGGTTCTTTCTTCTCCGGGGGCACCGCAGCGTCTTTTTTGCCCTTTTCCGTCACCACTTGGCCCTTGCGTGTCTTGGGCGCAGTGGGCTGTTTGCCTTGGGGGTTTCTTTGTGGAAGCGAAGACGCCCGGGTCAACCATTCCTGAATCCGCAAAGCATCTTGCGGAGAGAGACCACGGGCCTTTGCGTTTTCTGTGTCCAGCAAGATTTCCAGGATCCAGTCCTCATTAAGCAGCTTTTGTGACGGTTGCTTCATGCGGTTGGACTTTGGCAAAGGTGCCGCGGGATTTCCGCGATCCAGGCTGGCCAGCCGAGGCCTAGGCGTTGTTTCCACAACCGGGTGTGACACCTGTTCAGGAACGCTCACCACCCGCGAGCGCGATGAACGTTTGATGGTGTTTCGTGCCCGGTTGAGAACGGGGAACCCCTGGATCTCGTCGGCGGTAAATTGATACTTTGGAGGAGGGTCAATTGGTGCAGTGGTGTTGGCAGTGTTGACAGTATCGGTGCTGGCCGAGGCACGGCGGGATCCTGTTTCACCCCATGATAAGCGGAATGCGTTTTTGCCTCGCTGTTTCGGAAGAATGCTCAGCATAGTAGTTTAAATAGAGATTAGGAAGAAAGGGGCTTGGGTGCAATTGAGTGGGTTAGCCAAATGAACAAAAGAGACAAAAAGAAATGAGGAAAAACAACAAAACAATTAAAGGGAAGTTTGATGGGAGATGGGCGATGGGAGATTTGATATGAAAAAGAGGAAAAAGAAGAGGGGAAAAAGGGATCGGAATGGACGCCACCATCATATGTATATGGATGCGGTTGTGAGTCCTTTCCGGGTGTGATTACTATACGAGATATGCCTAGCAATGCATAAGATGTGAGAAAGCCATTGCATAAGATGTGAGAAAGCCATTGACCAATGAGTGCGCGGTGCCAAGATCAGACAGCAACAAACGGGGAATGAGATATGCACGTAATTAAAATAGCATCATAAGAAAAAAAAGAAATACCACCTGAAAATGATCTGAGGAACTTCAATAATTTTAAGTCTACGCTGTGGCCGGGACAAGAAGAAATCACTTGATTTGGAACACATGTCATCTTTCTTTCGTGGTGCACAACGTTCTTGTACCACCTAAGTATTTTCTAGTGTCGACTCAAAGAGGAAAGAAAAATAGAGGATGCCCCTTAGAAAAAGCAAGTGCCACATCAGCAGGTGGAATACGCGTCTCTGGATTCTCCCCCCATGCATGTTGCTGCAAGCAATTTAACCCGAAACGGAAGGAGTAATGTGGACGAACCCTTGTCAGAAAGAAGTGTTTAGATTTAAAGGTGTTAAGCTTTAAAGGTGTAAAGATAAAAAAGCTTAAGATCTCTTGGTATTTGAGGCATCTCATCTCTAGTCCTCGAACAGGTTCATCGGATACTTCATTTGAAGTTCCCACAAAAAATTCACGGAAAAAACATCCACGGAAATGCCGCACTCTTTGGATCGGGCAACATTCGCCATGCAGGTTTGTCTCATCACACGTGGACACGGTTCATAATCATGCATGGTTTTCATGTTTTCCAATGGCATTGATCCGGGTTTATTTAGATTCTTGAAGGGGTGGTCATTGATTTGTTGGTTGCATACCTTTGAGAGGCCTTACTTGCTTTTATTCAGCTGTCTCTGTTTTGCTGGGTGATATTCGTATAGTTTTTCCGGCGCTTATCTGTAGGGATATTCTCTGATAGCGCCGTGAATACAAAGAGTTTTCCCGCGCACCCCTGTTTGGTTCGGTTAACTACACCCTACCGCGGAATATAGAATATGCACATACCGTGTTTTATAAATAATAGTTGGTGGTGACTCCTTCGTTGAATGTAGTCATCAAACGAGGATTTTCTCAGGGGAAACCCCTTGATTGTCTGGAAATCCCGGGACTCTAGTATTTTTGACCCTTTTGATGGGTTATTTTTGGGATTCTTCTTGTTTTTCTTGACTGTTTCACTTCAAAGCGTGAATGTTCCTTCGTTTTCCCCTGATTGTACAATTTTTGCCTTTGATAATCGCTAATAATAGACCAGAAAAATCAATTTGGTACTTGCACACGTGTTATGTGTGAGTTTCAACCAATAAGCTGCTTGATTTTGTACGATGTTTTTCCATGTCTGATGTGTCTGTGGTCACTAGAGTGGCTGTTTGAGACATTGTAATGGGAGTCGTTTCATGATGTATTTGAAGTTGGTTTTTTTTTCTGGGTTGATTTAGCGTGAGGTAGTGAAGAACTATGCTCTTCACTTTTGACTTGTCTTTTTTGTTTGAATAATTCAATCTACTTTTTTGTTAGCGTGATTTATTGTACTTTGGTTGCTAGAGAACACTGTGGCCCTTTCTTTTTTTTTTTTTTTTTTTTTTTTTTTTTTTTTTTTTTTTTTTTTTTTTTTTTAACGAGCTATCCTTAGTCCCAAAGCGGAAGGAGCATTGCCACCGAGGTTAACGACTCATTGACGTCACCGCATATGCAGACTCTCTGCTTTCTATACAAACCTTTTACATGCATGTCAACTCAGATGCAGCGTCGTCATGATCCGTGCAGTACCGCGTGCATATAATAATGAACGGAATAGCAATCGGATCAAGCATGCGGTATTATTGATTTTTCACTCAAGGATCATCAAGAGATTGCGGCCAAAAGCACATTGGGCTTGGCTGATACGAGGCAAAGAGTGATAAGGAGCAGAAAGAGTGATAAGGAGTAGAAAAACTGATAAGAGTCTCCTTAATTTATCCCACTACATTGCTATCTCAGTATCTGTGCCTTTGGTGTGGGTTACATGCCACGATCAATATTTGGGTGACCAAACCCATAGCTATATCAAAGTTGCATCTTCAAGAACTTATGGGACTGACTTAATGGCTGCTTAGGTTGCTCAACGTTTAATATACATGCGTGTGAAAGCGAAAAAGGGGCTACTATTCCTGATATTGCTATACTTGAAGGTCTTTCTTCCCTTTTATAGCGACAGCTTCTACATCGTAATTCTTTCGAACACAGTTTTCATTATCACTCTACTGTTTCTTTGCGAGTTTACCGGGACCAGAAATCCACATACGCGGGAGAATGGATGCCTACGATGGTCTAAAATTCCCTTGGATTTGGTGCAGTGGAGGCATACTACTTGTAGGATGCAGCCACAGTCGGATTGGCCCGGTAGATTCATTGCTATGAGTGTATATAGGATGGTTGCCAGGTGCATGGGCGAAGAGTTGTGGCACTGGAATGCATTTCTTTTTGGGTTTACGATTAGGTATGGTTGCTGTGGCGTTGCTGGCCGTCTCGCGGCTATCTGGACCTTGGTTGGTCCATGCAAAGCCGTGGTCCAGTTCATGCCGTTTCATTTCTGAGCTAGGTGGGTGAGATGCTTCGGCTCACTAGCAGAATCGTTATTGGCCTTGCAGAATACCGTTTTCTTGGTTGGACTTGCAGGATGTGTGATATTTTTGTAAAGCCCGACTTGGTCTTGATTCATTTGAGGCATATATAGGAATATGAGTCTCCAAAATACTGCAACATATTACTCTGGGCATAATGAACAAAACTGGTAGCGAAGCTTCCTGGAACAGAAGAATTGGAATGGGTTACTCTACTTTACCTCGCATGGTCTTGCCTGACTTGACCTCCTCTTGTTTATATACAGATTTACGATTACAGTTATTAAAAATGGACACACTTTGCGTTAGTAAATGCCCGACGTTATGGAGTCTAAGTTAACCAAACCTTAGGCAGATAAATCTCATTATCTTCCGTAATATGCTGGCTAACTCTCGTCATACCCAACTAGTGCACATTGTCTTTTGCACTGTGAGTTAGTGGGCCATCATGCTACATAGCACTTGGCTTTTCATTTCCGGTTTCAGGGCTCACAAGATATCAAGTATAATAACTCAGTCCTACTATAATATAAGGTAACTCAGCTAATGTTTTGATAATCAAACTTTTCTATGATCTTTTTAAGCAGTACAAACTAATCCTTAAGACTATTAATAGTGGTATGGGCTGTTGCATCTATGAGCCACGTTTCTCCTTCAACACAGGTACATGCTAATCAATAGCTGAAAATGCCTGAAAATCGACAGGCTGGGGTCGCGGTTTGGGGTCTTTTTGCTCTGGTCACTTGGTTTTCAGGAGGAATCATGAATCTGGACTTATCATACTCTGCACCCAAATCAAGACAGAAATCAAAGGATGGAATTCTTGGGCGGGGAAGCACGCCAGACTTTGGTGTGGGAGAAAAAATAGCTTGGTTGGTAGCTTCCCATCGATGTTGTGGTGGTGGAGGGGGGATTTCATCCTCCTCATTGTGCTTGTCGGCGCAACACTTGCTGTAGTTTGAAGGCTCGCTATACTTAGATTCGTCGCTGTACCTTGAAGTCTTGCTATACAAGGAAGCGGCGTCGTTTTTCGAACTCATATCATACGTCTTTTCGTAATACGACATAATATCAGAATGGTCATACATCTCCACTGACAGCAAGTCGGTCTCGGTAGAGGCCATAGTGTTGACAGAGCAGTAGCTGTCAAAAGCAGAAGCCTGGCTAAACGAAGAAGTTTCGGAGAAAGTTGTATCGATAAGCTCGCCTTCCTCTGGCTCGGGCACTTCTGGCGCCAATTGGGGTGTTGCCACGGACCGTGGGGCGCTAATGGTAAGAGGTCTGCACTGGGGCTGGTACAGGTCACAGAACGTGGTGAACTCCCTCGTGAAGACCGCGTAGAGTCTTTCGTGGGCCTCAGATGATTGTTCGCTTATTTCCAGAACCAACGTTGTGTCTTGAGCACCATCAAAAACCGTGCTTTTAATACTTGGATTTTGGTGCACCTCTGTATTACTGATAGATGGTGCCTCCACTAGTTGAGAAGGAGGCCTGGGGCTTATCCACTCATGGACTCGTGAGATTCCTATAGGTGGTAGGTTAGGGATTTTGGATAGTTCCAAATGCAGCAGAGGTGGTGTTTTTGGGAGAAGTTCCAGTTTAAAACTTGCTTGTGTTGGTTCAATGGAAGCCAGTCTTTCCTTGAGCCCGAAACTGGTAACTTGCTGCTTAGGGGGCTGCAAAGAGGGCTGCAAAGAGGGCTGCAAAGAGGGCTGCAAAGAGGGCTGCAGGGGCATGAGGTTCGGTCCGCGGTGCGAGCGCAGGTCCGCGGCGGACGCCGAGGGTGGCCCCACAAATGCCGAGGGGCCTGCCGGGGATAAGGAAGAAGGAACCGGGGGCAATGCCGAGGGTAAATCGTTGTACTTGCCCGAAGAGAAAACAGGCAAGTCCTGGGGCAGACTAGTGCACCGCGAAAAGCGCCTAACCTCATTCCTCTCCCAGTCGTAAACGGGGATCACCGGCATGTCTTCAACCGAGTATCTTTGGGGCTTGTAAGAGCGGATGGCAGAGGTGAAGTCAACGCCTTCTAGGTGAGCCGAAGCCCGACGGGGCATTATGTCTTGCTGAGACAAACGGAAGGCCTTCTTGCCTCGCTGTTTTGGGAGTGGAAGCAGCATGTCAACTTGTATTGTGTGGAAAGATGAGCTGCAGTAAAGGGCAAAGGAAGATGAACAATAGAATATTGACAATGGAGTATGGACAAATGAAGTATGGACAATGGTATAGCAAACAGAATCAGAATCAGACACACCCTCTACAGCAGATGCGAGAGTCTAAATACAACACGGCATGTTACCTTTGTGTTCTTGCTAATTTCCTATTCTTCCTTGTTATTTCCTGTTTAGTTTTGCATTGGCCCTCTGGTCCCCGCAATGCAGAAGCCTGGCTGGCTGCGGCCGCCAAATCGGGGCCGGCCCGCGAACGCCATGGCCCGAGAACAATGGGAAGCGATGCGAATACCTAACTTTCATGAAAAGAACCTTAAAGTTTTTTTTTGAAAACATTGACAGACTAAGACTCAGCTCTTCTCGAGGCTTTCTCAACGAAAAATCAAGATGAGAAAGATCAAGTCCCGCAATTCCTTTCGTGTTTTGTGGGGATTTTTGCGTTTTGGCAAATTTTTGGTGTCTCAGACGCAGAATGGTGCGATCCAAGCCGGGCCGCACGCGGTGAGTTTGGCCCAAAGCAGTTCTTGCAGCTAACTGAAGCCAGCCGTATTCAAAGGCACGTCAGTTGCGATAGTCTAATTAGCAACTTTAACCATGAGTAAAAAACAGGAACAAGGAAAAAAAAAAAGGAAAATCAAAAGTCAAAAGTCAAAAGGCAAAAGGAAAGGAAAGGGAAAACGACCGAAAGGGTCAGGTTTCATCAAGGCCTCGGAGTCCGGGCTCCTTTTCCATACGATTTGGCTCTCAACCGTTTTTTGATTGACGTGGTCGGGGAGGGCTAGACAATGGGATCGTTTGCACGTCCACCATGGCCCTGGGGCGAAATCTGGACATGGCGCGGTTTCTAACCCCGACGAGGCCCTTGTGCAGGGCGCAGTGCATACAGTGGAACCCGGGGTTGTAAGATCTTGTTGGAAGAGACTTCCGTTGTGATAATATCAACTTGGTGTTGCTTTTTTCCATACAAACACAATAAGCCAGTCAATTACGTTTGGAATTCTTCAACAACACGAACCAAACCTTCTGGGGAGGATTCAGGCGACGGGGCCTTTTTGGGAAACTCGTATTCATTATCCCGGTTCTACCGTGTAATGCTTTGTGCGTAGAATAGTCAGATTCCCCGATTTGTCATGTATAACCAACGTGAGAGAAGGTTTTATTAGGTGGATAATGCGAAACAAGGTCTTTGGATCTTATTTTCTCAAACAATGTTACGATTTTTGTGCAATTTAGGAATTTTGGAACCAAGGCGATTTTCAATTTCCGCCGTCCTGTTTGGGTGTATGACGCGAAGCCACCTATGGATAACGAAGATACCGTCAAAGGTGACTAAAACACAATCTGACAGTTTCCCTCAGTGGCTAGAATTACTTTACAATATAATAATACCTTTAAAATAAGTAGTTATGTATCAATTTAACCTGATATAAAGCAAACATAAATATACTTGGTATTTCCTAATTACGACGGATGGTTGTTTATATGTAATATAAACCCCAAGAACGCCTTAAGCGGGACAAACCCCCGTGCAAAAGTTCATTCCGGCTAACGGTATTTCTTAGGACGCTCTGCTTCCCTGTCTCTGGTAAATTCCACCAGCCCACGCAAATCGCTCGCTTCCCACTTCCCATGACCCCCACTTCCCACGACCCCCACTTCCCACGACCCCCACTTCCCACCATTATAAACAGGGAACTTCCAACACCCTCACTGGTTTTGTACTGCGCGCACTCCACGTCTTCAAACCAGCCAAAATGACACTCCTACTTATTTCCTTAGCTTCACGCTAAGCTACTGCTCCTAGTCATTTTATGAGCTTTACACTAACAGAACATTCACAAGTTGGTTTGTTGGATTGACTCGAAGATAAGCTAAACCACCGTTGCCCCTCTCCAAACTACCCAGACCCCAACACCCTAGCCGCTGTCTCCATGACCGAGGTAGTCACGGCCAAGGTGTGGAACGGTCTGGTGCATCTTCGCATTCTCTATGAAAACACCGAGTTCTTGCTCGATGCCAAACGTGTCCTTTACTTTGCGGTGTACTTCCGCCAAATCGCCGACTTCTTTCTCCATGCTACTGGTGTACACGGCCTACGCACTCAGCCTGTGTGGCTAGAATATGAAGGGGTGCCCCTCAAGTGGAACTTGCCCATAGGGCTTCTCTATGACCTTCTTCTTCTTCCTGGGGCGTCTTTCTCTGCGTATAAACCGCCCTGGACGTTAATTTTGAAGGTGGCATGCGCCGAAACTCCATACCCCTCGCAAGACATCATTCCTTTTGATTCGGATGGTCTCGGGACCGTAGACTACGCCAACCTGCACGACCGCATCCTCCTCAACTCCCTCAAGCAGTCATGCTACGTGCTCAATGGCAACTCCCGCTCGGTTTTGGCCTTAAGCGAGCAAGACACACGTGCTCTACGGCGTTCTATGGCCACGCACGACTTGACTGTCTATACCAGCATCCTGAAGAAGTTAGTGGCGGTATCGGCGCGGCAAAAGGTACCCCTTAAGATGTACTTTTCGGGCTCAGATGTGCTTCTACAGGCCCCTGTTTGGACAAAGGATGCACTGGGCAATGATTACACGCTTTTCAGGGCCATTAGTGACCAATTGACTGACGCTGGCATGCCAATGACTACTCCAGCATCGATTCCTTCGGTGTATGTCCACGGCATAAATATTGATGTTCTATTGAACGAGCCAGTTCTCGACCTCTGGACTCGTCTCCGGTACATGGATAATTTTTTGTATGTTGTGCTAGTCATGAAGGCGTAGTCCTGTTTACATGGGAGGGGGGTGGTTGCGAGTTTTCTGGCTTCAATTGACCACTGAGCAAGAAGCACCAGCACGAACCCCTTTAGATCAAGGTTTATCTCAGGATGAGATCATGCAATAACCTTTTACAGCATGGTGGCCATTGACTTGTACAGTCGTGCATTTGCAGGCTTATTGCTTTCATCTTGCCCCTTGACTCCCAAGGATCGATCACGGTGAAGGCCAAGGGGGGAGAGATATTAGGAAACCTTTATGGCTCAGTATAAACAGACTGATGCCATGCTTGTATCTCTCTGTATGCTCGGCATGAACCACCTGAGATCGACCAACGAACTGGCCAATCAAAGATCAAGTTTTAACCGTCAACATCTTAACCCAGGTGAGTCGACTGGAATAATGCTTCCCTCTACCACAAAACGCCCGTGAAATGAGCATCTGTTTTTATCTTTATGGATGACGATAGCAGCATCTAAGGGACTTTCCAAAGCTTATATGGCTTGGCTAATTTATAATCTTATCAAGTCGATTCTATGGTCATGCGTGGATTGTTCACAGAACTTTCTTCACGAAATTTCGTCACGCGCACCTTTCTTAAAGAATGCGATTATTTTTCAAACTACAACAAACAGCTTTGATTCCAATCCTAGTGTGCAGTGTTATGATCCCATTTCTTATATTTGTGAAATATCTATGTCTACGGGCGGAAACCTGTCCTATCAACTATAATAGTGTTGATGGTTCTGAAATCTTTGAGGTCAAATAATATGATTGTATTGAGAAGTCATCAAACCCAACATGGACACCGGTTGTCTTCTCAAAGACTAAGTATATGACTTATTCTATTTTCAATGCCTTATATATGCCTTATCTACTATGGCTCATCTATGGCCTGTCCGTATGTCGGCATGTCTACTCTGGCTTGTGAAACACCGCCTGGAGCCAGATCCGGTACATCTTCAACTGTTTCTTACGGTTCACAAGCAACCGACGGTCCGTAGCTATGTTTGTTTCTGTGAACGGACCTTCCGTGCAAAATATCGTACGCAATTCTTCCTCGGTGAAGAAGTATACCCTGGTTCCATCTCCCCGGATGTAAAAGTTCTCGTCTAGCAACCTGCCCTTCTTGAACCGCACTTGGGCAAGGTCATACCGTCCGTAATCCCTGAAGAGAATCTGACCGCCTGGTTTGAGCACCTTATTGAGGTTTTGGATGGCATTTTTCCACTGCTCTGGGCTTAATGCAGAAAACACAAACACCATGATCACCACATCCACAGAATGTGGCTCCATATTGTCCGGGATCTGGCCTTCGGCATTGGCCAAGTCCCACACAGAAGAGTAAGCCACGCCTTTTTCGTTGTTGGGGGCAAAGTTCTCGTTGCTGCGCACCAAATCCACAGCCACCTTCAGGTAGTCACAACCATAGATCTTGAGCTGAGGATTCTGGTTCTGGTTCAAGATCGGGTAGAACGTGTTGCCCGCACCACATCCCACTTCCAAAATTGACACTGGCTTGTTGTATTCCGCACTGGTGGCCTCGTATAAGAAAGGAAATTCGATCTGAAGCCACTTCCTGTCTTTAAAGAAGTTTTCCCGATTGTTACGGTAAAAGATGTCCCAGTATTTGGCCGGGTTGGTGTTGTAGAGCTTCTTGTCGAAATCTTTCACCGGCAGCTCGTATTGCTTGGCAATGAGCTTCTCAGCATCGTCGATTTGTTCCTGGCCCCATTCCACATGGTCCCATGCATTGTGATCAAACACGTCCTTGTCCTCGGTGAGAAGCCGTTGGCCAAACGTGAAAGGCGAGTCTTTTCCGATTCTTGACTCCAAAGCAGGTTTGGACTCGGCCGGTTGCTCTTGGGCTTGTGGCTGTTTTTGTGGTTGGGGTTGCGGCTGTTGTGAAAGTTCTGGTTGAATTTCCATGATGCAAAATGATAATATGTGATAAAAAGTGCCTAGGTGGAAAATTTCGTGATGAGGCTCTGCACAGATCGCGAACATGGCATTCGCATGCTTGGGCCATTTTTTTTACGAGGGGCAAGCGCCGTGCGGCGCGGGAAAACCGGGCGAACCGGGCACTTGTGCCATAAAACTTAACGCCTGACAAAGGTGTGGAAACAGTTTAAAAAGCCTGTGATAGGTTATAATTTTGCTTCTGGTACAATTTGGGTTGATTTCTGCGATATGAGGGAAAACATTGTTGAGGATGACATTGAGGTCAAATGTGCTGACCTTTATTTGGCTCTTCCCTTAATTCGCTATCATATCTTAAGATTTATTCACGGCTTCTTTTTGACAGGAAAAGCCAAGGACTTGGAGAGGGCTGTACGTTTTGATCAGAACTCTTAAACTTCCTTAGTTTGATCTTTGTCTTTGGATCTAAACGAAGCCATATGTTTCTTCTTGTCTATTTTTTCATCAATGGCCCGTGCGTGTTCATTTATGAAGCTTGCTTTGACCCCGAACCCACAGTCTTGCTGCAAACCACCCCGATTGGATTCAGCTAAGATAATATCCCTCCAATGGGAGTTTGAAGTTTGCAAGGACAAACTTGGGTAATAAAGTGTGACTGATGCTACCCAGTAAAAAACCAGCAGGGTCAAGAAATGGACTTGCGCTTATATTGCCTCCGTCGACCATCTGAAACACGCATTCGATGAGGAAGAATTAGACCAAATCATGGGTAGATACAAAAAAAAAAACCTGAGAAATAAGGAAAAAGTGGGCCTTGCCTTTTTTTCGAGATGTAAAATAGCAACGCTTCCACCGATACAGGAATCTGACGAGCTAATCATTGCCACCAAAAGGCTCGTGGTCCATAGAGATGTCTCTTTTCGCAAGTGTGAGTATCCCTATTAAAGCAAGGCTGTTCATTGCACGACAAGGCTAGGCATAGAGTTGGATACCACGGGTGCTTTAAAGCCAATGTTTCTCAGTCAACGTATTAGTGAACTTATTAGCTTCATGAAGAATTTTCCATCAGGTAATTCCTTATAGGGAGTTCATATCCAACCCATCGATAAAGAAATATTCTAATATGGTTTGAGTATACCTTTTGATCAATTTCGAAGTTTTCACCTCAATTATTGTTGAGTGAAAATTCCAAATGAAGCATTCGTGTCACTATGAGAAGGGACTGAGTGTTTTGATGGAATTTTCCAAACCGCTTATCGATGTTTTGGATGATTATATACAACATTTGAGTCGGATGATAAAACATGCACATTTCTTTCTCATTCTCGGTCCACGGTTTGGTGAACCCCGCCACAAATTCAATCTATGGCAACTCGAGGAAATTATAGTCACTGCTGCTTTTAATTTTCCACTGGCTTGTTTCCACGATGATAACACATGACTGTCGTGAATTTTCTTTAACTTACCAAAAGGTTTCGAAAAACAGCGGGGCATTTCATGACATAGAATAGCTGGTAACAGTGTCAGTAATGTATGGAATCGTGCCCTTTCATTAATGAATTTCTTTGATCCATTGTTGCGATTTTCATTTGGGGTCTCTTTCCTTAACCATCCACTGGCACATGGCAAGAACACACCATATGAACTTTTTTGCATACATGAAAGAAACCTAACTGGGTGCTTCCACACAGAAAGCGTCGTTATATCCTAGCACTGATGAAGTACCGTTCGATTGTCTTTCCCTCTTGGTTTATGTCCCTCAAAAGGTAGTGTGGTCCTTTCCTCTGCACTCACACGCCTATCTGCACATTGGCCATGGTTTTAACCTTAGCATCGAACATCGCACACTTGATGGGCATATCCAAAGAATAGAACGGGTTCTTCATGACATAATCACAATAATAGACGTAAAACGTCTTATACACAGACCCCACCGCCTGGACTTGTCTGCTAAGCTCTCCGTGAGTCAGTACCGTGCCTGCACGAGTATTTGGGGGTGTGCCCACCTTTGTTGGACTCGTGACAATCACAAACTTGAGGCCAGTCAATGTCTGGAAAACAAATAAGCTAAAATGGTCGGTATCTATATGCTGAAGTCCCAGGGTGTTTGTGTTGGGCAACTTGGCCTTGCCCGTAGCCAAAATCGAACTGTTGACTGCGTAATTTTCCTCCTGCCTCAGATTAGATTCGCCTGGCCGGATTCTCGTGGCTATGGCATGCACTCCATGGAGAGTTCCTGCTAGAACAAGATAATCATTTGCAGAAAGCCTGGCCAAGCCCGGGTTGAGATCGTTATGGTAGATCAAACCCCCGGCCTTGTTGAGGATGTAGACACTGTAGATTTTCATCGCGTAAGTAGGAATGGAGGCGATTTAGTGAGAAAAGAGATGGATATGAGTTCCGTGTTATCGCTGGGTTGAAGTACAACAGTAGAGGAAAAGAAAAAAAAAAAAGTAGCGCCCATAAAAACGATAACTGAAACGCGACTTTGCTTCTAAAGAGGATAGAGAATGTTTTAAAGCAAAAAAGTAAGCTTCCCCACCAGGAGTCGAACCTGGAATCTTCTGGTTCCAACAGAAGTGGTTACTTTCGTAGCCAGACGCCTTGACCATTGGGCCATGAGGAACGAAGCTTGTCGATTCCCGATTTCAACAAGATAAATACTTAGGCATATAAATACAAGGGGTGCATTGATTAAAAGTGGAAAACATAGGAAAGAATCGGTTTTTCTGGGTTTATTTTCGCTCTAATAATATATTTGAGATTTAGAAGCAGGTTTCTGAAGCGTCACGTCTTTGGAAAGGTTTAGAAATGACATTACACCCTTATAAACTGATGTCGCTTTGGAGTTGACCTTCGAGGCTCGTGAAGCCACCAGCTCAGGCTAAAATCAGGGATAAAGCCAAAAAAGATAAAGCCTTTATTTTGTCAGAGCCTTGAATACTAGACCCAAAAGTTTCGTCTAGCTCCTCTTCACAACAGGAAAAACAAAAAGGATGAGCTATCGGGCCGCAGAAAAGTACCAATGAGACAACATGGGAAATACTTCTTTCAAAAGACATGTACAGAGCATTCTAACTTCTTTAAAAAAGAAAAAAAAAAAAAATTCTGATTTTAATTATTCCGATAGACTATGTATAGCTTTAATGTTTAAAAGGGTTAGCTCCTTTACATAGTTGAAGTATTGCAGTATATAATTATGCACCTACTTATATAACAGCTTAGGGAAGAACATAGAATTCATCGGTACTTGGATACCTTCAAGACCAAGGATACTAACTAGCCCATTTAGAGGCATACCTGAGTTAGATTTATGAGGTAATGCTGATAAGATAAAAGCTTTCAGGGATAATTTTCGGCATTACATCAAAAATTCGAGAGAGATGCTTTGGTACGTCATATGGCCAAGTGAAAGAAGAAATTGTATAGATGTAATCAATCAGGTGACAAAAAAACCACAGACACCTTTAAGGGACACATTCTTTAGTACCTACCTTTTACCTTCACAGATCATGCTTGTATGCTTCACGGTTTGACATAATTTTGTCTTGATACATCTTGACAGATATGTAAACCAGAAGTACCCCAGACAAAAGTATCTAGGTTTCTCATCCCAAGCTTGTGGAACTCTATTATTTGGTCTTCATATGTGGGCACCTTTTCAAAGCATTCCTGTAGAAGGTTTTTGAGAAGCCTTCTGAGTGTCAAACCTGATGGATCACCTTGGGTCACCTTGGGTCACCTTGGGTCACCTTGGGTCACCTTGGGTCACCTTGGGTGGGAGTACAAGTATATAACTTACTCACGTGTCGTTTTCCTAATTGGGAAGCTTCTTCTGCTTTTACCCTTACAGCCTGTAGTACATTTTTGTTTCAATTCAATGAAGAAACCGCATTATACTGAATCCCAGACTTGACTTGCTCCGAGTCGTGCGAGAAGTGGTGGGCTTTTTTGGCGAAAGTAGGCATGTATTTTGAACTAATTGTCTATTCACGAATACAACATGTCGGAGCGTTGCAAACATTCAAGATTGGTTTCTCTGCTGATATCCACCGTGTTAAGATTCTATGAAGTATTGCTCTCATACTATGTGGCCGGTGACCGGTTGAGGAGCATCCAAATCAGCATAGATTAACCAAGAGTGGCCCACGATTCCGAGTTATTTTTTGTGTTTTAGGCATCGTGAAAAGAATAAAGTATCGAAAGCAGTCTAATTTTGCGACAAATTCTTTCGAACCATGTATGAACACATGTATACCCGGCGTGACGGAGATTAGATTTCACAGTTCAAATATGGTTATATTTCATGATTTCTTTGTTTGAAATATTTCGAGGTGTGTCCCAAAAGTGGTCAAACAGTAAGGATTCCAAAATTAACTCCGTAATTGACAGCAAAATCAGTGGTTGGCGTATCCATCAAGAACACTATCTTGCAGGCAGATTGTGACGCACGAGACAGGTGCCAGGAGACGGGTCAAAACCATATAAACCACCGAATTCCCACTTTGGCCCCACCAAAACTAGCGTTGTGTAACATTTAGGGAATTTTGATCAGTCGGACTCCACCTTTAGGGCATGGAAAGAGTTTCGACGCAAAAGTTTGTGTGTTGGTCAACATAAATATACTGTGGCAATTTTGAACTCCTCACAATTGTAAGCGTAATGGACCATTTTGTAATCGAGAGGATTAAAACCCTCGAGAGACTTGTTATGAAGGAGACTTGTTATGAAGGCGTGGTTCGTTCCATTTTCACAGCTACAATCGAACCCCTGTTGTGATATTTTTGAGGATTAAAATGTATGCTATTTGGAATACATATCCTCAAATGTCTTAATCTCACAATGGATAAAGATACGGTGGTACACCCAGATGGGCGTTCCTACCTTTAGCTGTGGTTACCTAAAATCTTATGGTGGAACGTTTGACTGCGTCTCTTGGAAAGTGGCGACACCTTGAAATACAAGGGCCCATGATTATGATGTAATGTTACACTCCATAGGAAAACACACCCTGCTCCACCCAGGGCTAAGAAGTAAAATACTTAGTGAGGCATCCAAATATACCAGCATGCATAGCAACTCAATTTCCCTTTCTCAATCTTTCCCAAGCACTGCGACTTTCCGTGACAGGACTTTCCAGCTTGGGGTTATCTTCCGTTGTGCTGGGGTCTTCCGTTGTGCTGGGGTCTTCCGTTGTGCTGGGGTCTTCCGTTGTGCTGGGGTCTTCCGATATCTTGAAGTTGTCTGTTCCAGCAACCGTCGAGCTTAAGCCGGCATCCGTCGAGCTTAAGCCGGCATCCGTCGAGCTTAAGCCGGCATCCGTCGAGCTTAAGCCGGCATCCGTCGAGCTTAAGCCGGCATCCGTCGAGCTTGTATTTTTGGGAGGGACAAACCCATTGGCCTCGCGGATCTTTTGCCAATGAGGGGCATTTCTCTCGTGCTCCTGTACCGCGCCCAAGACTCCCTGCAATGGTACATCTTTACCTTGTGGTGGAGGAACATACATGACAGCATGTGGATCAAAAGACACCATATCCTTAGGACTCTTCATGGCTAGCGAGGGGTCTGAGGCCGTTTTGAAATAGTACACTGTAAATAGCGACAACTTACTGGAGTCCAAGGTTTTCCACACTTGGAGCAACCTTTGTTTGGACTCGAGCTCCTGGGGGCTAAATTTGCCGCTAGCACAGTCCGCTTCAAGGCAAGCCACACGGTAGTCTTGGTCAGTCTTGGCATGGTATTTCGATGACCAGAAATATACACCAAGTCCAGCTACCAGAAAAAACATCAGCCTAAGAAATGCTGGCAACCGCGCAGGCGTCGGGAGGGGCCTCCCGAGCTTTTTCTCCCTGTACCTTCTGTAGATCAATGGCGTGGTCACCACGATGGAACTATCAAGCAAAGCCCATAACATCGTCGAGAGTCCGGAGTTTGTGAGTTCTTTCGACATCTCCTGACGCTCATCCTGGTTCAACTTGTGGTCGGCATGGTAGAACGCCATCAAATGGTCAAAATCATCGCGTTTGATTTTCTTGCCCAAGATAGTGGGCTCGCGGGTATCTTGTGTGGGCAAAATCTCCTCGGATTGATGGTGTGGCATTTTCCGGTTTCTTTGGTTTTTTGGTTGTTCTTTTTGGTTTCTTTGGTTGTTCTTTTTGTTTATTGTTTTCTTGTTTTCTTGTTTATTGTTTTCTTGTTTTGTTGTTTTGTTGTTTCTGTATCTTTTTGTGCAAAGAAACAATTAACACTGTTTTAAATAATCAATCTTGAATGTGCCCTCGCATGACCGGGGTGCACCTTTTCGGTGGTGTCGGGCACCAAAGAGTGCATCTCACCAGACTCATGAGTGTTGCGGATTCTACAGTAGTCGAGTGTAACAGTGTTGATAAAAAAAAGAGGATCGTGAAATATACCCCAAAGAATTGTGAGGTGTATTTTAATATAATTACTAGAACAGATTTAAGTAGTGGCTGGAGAATTCTGGACTATAAAAATCTTAATAAGCGGCTTGAATAGTTGTAAAAACCTGGCAATGGTTGAATGCTTCAGCTCGCACTACAAGCAATTCTGGCGTATTCAAACGGGAGGTATACCGTGGGGTGAAAAGAACATAGTCACGGATAAGCAAAACCGACTGGCTCCAAGACCGATCCAAGACCGATCCAAGACCTTTCCGATTTTTGGCTTTTCTCGGGGGTGTACTCAGAGACGAACGGATCAACTTCTCTGCTTCTTTTCATGGCTTTCAAGATAAGAGAGAGAGTTTTCAAGACGGAACAGTGATGTGGATAGTATTTCAGTTTTTTTTTTTTTTTTTTTTTTTTTTTTTTTTTTTTTTTTTTTTTTTTTTTTTTTTTTTTATCTTTTTTTTTTTCCCTTTTTGAGACCTATATGTACAGAATCAGATGTGGCGGCGTTGTCATCCTGCAATTCCCACTCGATGCGGAAAGCGCACGCGATAAGAGGAATATAACCAGATTCGATTCATCACACCAACTT
>JAJMHT010000219.1:0-24707 GCA_030583145.1 Metschnikowia vanudenii
TTCGACTAACTCTTCACGTGACTCGTCTATGGTCTCGTCCCGCATTAGTCATCTCTCTATTAGCAATCGTCTCTTATAGACACACCATATGGAAACTATATAAACAGGCAGCGATTTCCTCGGGAGATTGCTACCTTTACTCATCATCACTGAAATACACAATACCTTTTACCCAGCCAGACGGCTTGAATCTAACACATGAAGTAGCCTACAAAGTGCAATTTTTTGTATCTGTGCAAAGAGGAGCCAAATAGTAAGTCGTGACGTCTACACTTGACCTTCCTTGTGACCCCCCTTTTATTTGCCCCAGAACCATAGCTTTACCAAAACCCGTATTATCAGACATAATTCTCAATGCATAAACTGTTTCATAAGTTTTTTTCCACGAAATTCATAAATTCACGTATACCTCACCAGAATGAAAGCCTCGGGGTAGATGAGAACTATCGCGTAAGGGCGAATGCTCTGAGTTTTAGTCGGAAAAAGTCAAGAAAAGTATACCAGCCTTCCTTAAACCAAAAGTTTGAGATCTGAAAAGCTGATAAAAAAGGGTTCTCCGATCTCTTTACATCCAATCCTGTCGCGAGGGTGCTCACTGGTCCAGGCGTACCGGAAAGCATAAGCTAAAACTTCAAATGATGCGTAATCGGAAGATACACCAAATTAAATCTGTAAAAAAAAAAAAAAAACGAAACAGAAAAAAACAACAAAGACGAGCAGGAGTAGAGCTGTGACACTAAGGGACATATGTAGCTGAATCTCTTTTGACTAGTTTTCTTTGGCTCGTCCTTCAGGCCTCTGTAACCAGACATTCAAATAGAAGAGATAGCGACGCGAGTCTTTCTCCTTATAATCGAAGACAAGACCACGATTGGCCAGGTCTATGCTTCCAACAATATCATATGAGCACCAGTAATCATCAGCTGAACCAAAGTCATCGACATGTTCCGTTGGCACAAACGGTTGTCCTTCGCTATTGATGATTGGCTTTTCAACAGAAACTGGTTGGAGCACTGATTTGATGTAAAGTATATTTTTATCGATGGTTTCATGGACCAAAGAATCGTCAACTTCTTCTTTTTCTGCTTCTGTTCCCCGTTCCACCGATAGTCTTGCCAGAACAGCAGGTCCAAACAAAGGAAGAACCCGATTTTCGAGCTGATGCGATGTCACATAAACCAACCTCAGGGTATCGACATAGATTTGCGACCAGGAGCTCGAACATATCTCACGAGAATATGAACTAACTGGAAGGTTTTCGTGGGGTGTGAGAACTCCAGGAGTCGAGGCGAAGAAGTTATTGAAATTGACATATTCGCTCGTACCGGCCAATTCCTGGCCCAACCAGAGTAGCTCCGGGTTGAAGCCAGCGGAAACTTCATATTTAGGCAGGATTATGGAGTGAAACGGGAGCACACTGCTTATAATAAGCCCAGTAATCACTTTCTGTTTGTTTAAAACAGCCATGGATGGATCCAATAGTCGCTGAAACCCGAAATCAGTGACTCTCTTTGTGTGTATTCCCAATGGAATCTTCATGCCAAATAAGGTAGTTTCCTCAGGGGTCACCGCTGCATATTGATTGACAAGCTCGTTGACCTCAAAGAAGCCCGGAGGAAATGGATTTGGCTTGGAATCCACCCGCGGTCGGTCCTTGAAGAAAAGCATGCCATTTTTGCGGAACTGTTCGTTTTCAAAGAGAAAAGAAAAGTCGTCGACCATGGGAATGGTCTGCGAGTTCATGATAATCAAGTTTTTGAAACTGCAGAAAATGGCAGCCACAAAGTACACGAGATTATCAGAGACGGCGACTCCTGGCTTTAGGAATTGGTCCACTTCAAGGAACAGAAGATTTTGTTGGGGATAATTGACCTGCAAGTCGATTCCTGCCTCGTCCAAAGCAGAAGTAAAACTGTGGGAGTCTGAGGTCGCCACCTCAACTAAAAAGTCCCGGGTTTTGAGCGGCACGGTATCTTTTCCCGAGTACGCAACCTGGACCGGAAGTTGGTTTCCCTGGACCCTGAGAACCCGAATCAAGCGCGCCACACGGTCTATCTGGGTAGAGATCTGCATATCACGGAAAATTGTGATGAGAATCCCATGGTCATGCTTACTGGCCAGAAGAAGCCCATCAAGAGGGTTACCGGTATTTTTAAGCCACGGTATAAGATGGAGGAGAGCAGCCTTTTCTTTTTTGCCCTTGAAAGTTAGTGGTTTCTCCCTCTTCAGTGGTTCGCCCTTCAAGCCGGGCGAGTCTTTGGTTTTCTTGTGTTCTCCAAACACACACTGACCCAACACACGGAGGTGCCTCACCAGATCGATGAAGTACTCTTCTAACATACTGACCAAACGTGATTCACGGTAATACTCGGCGTGCAAGCCGTCTACATGAGCATCGGTCAACCTGAGACCCTGATCATGTAGCGCTCTGCGGAGCCGTTTCTTGGCGGCTATCATCCATTTGGACTTCTTATAGACACGCGGCTCAAGCACAAAGCCGGGCCTTGGGTTCTGAAGGCGGGTGGAAGATTGTTTTACAAGCTGATTCCAGTAGTTTACGCAACTGTATGCCGGATCCGGGGTTCCCGTGTTCGACCAGTCGTGGAACACCGCGGGGCGGAACCGCGTCCGTTCTTTCACGATATCAAAAGCTGGAGAAGTGTTGATGTTAGCAGGCGCGGAGAGTTTAAACCGCACTGAAAAACGGAGCCCTAGTCCAACACAGAACACAAGCAAAACAAGAAGAATCACTGCTCGGACCCTGCGTCGGCTCCTTCCTATAAGTAAGTTCATATTTTAATAAGAGTGCCTCTATATTTTGTAGAGTTGCTGGTGCCAAGCAGATTTTATTGAAAGGGTATATGCGTGCGTCAATTTTTTCCCTTCTTCTTTTGTGTATGATTTAGAGAAGAAGAGAAAAAAAAAGGGAAGAAAAATGTGGAAGAAGGTTGATTTGTGAGAAGGGCCGGGGCTTAGCTTGTAGGAGGTAAGAATGCGAAGCGATTTTTTTTTTCGGCTCGGTGGGGCACACCATTTACCATAATATCCAGGATTTATTTCAGGTGTAGTATCTTTGTAAGAGGTGAAAGAGTGGACATGATTGGAAGAAGGGGCGAAAGCTGGGGAGCATTTTGATGCATAAGAAAAAAAAAGGAAAAATATTCAAAGTACTGGCGGGTTTGTCCCGCGGTTAATATCCCACGACTTAACCCTGACTAGACAGAAACATGTGGTGATAGATGATTTACGTGATGGCATTAGTGATTCCCATGCTAATGTGATTCCTATGCTAATGTGATTCACAATTTCAGGTACCAATATAGGTGGGTTCTGGAATTGCAATATTTGGAAGGTTTGTGGCTAGCTTTTATTTCTTAACTCTTGACTTTTATTGGGATGTAATTTGCAGCAGTTAGAATACCTCGCTAACTCAATTTGATGAACAGTCAGGACATACACACTCTAACGCTACCTAGGATGTGAAACCGATGTACATGAATAATGCTAGTTTTTATTCAGTACTGGCAATGGTGTTTGGAAGTTTTAGACTTTTCTGGGAGGCATAGTACACTTTGGAGGTGAAGTATTTTATATAGCCAAAAATCCACGCATATGCTGGCCATGATCCAATACTATGTCACCATCAATGATTTGCGTTGGTACCTTCTAATTCGACAAGAACCCAACACACACAGAAGAGTTCAGAACTATGGCAGTTATTGATATCTCGAAGTTTCCATGCGGTCATTTCATTTCAAGGGCGTGACACACTAGTGCGAAAGTAACCTGTTTCTATGGGTATCAAAGAAGGATGTGAGTACCAATAGGCTACTAACATTAAAATAAATGTAAGGGCATGACCGGTGTGGCTAAATCTTCAGGCTTCCCACATATCACCAAAGACAGTTTAACGAGTGAATGTTTTCATAAAGGCTAGATTCCAAAAAAAGAGGTTCACGATGTTTGCCAAGCTTTCCAAAATTCTGGCTTTCATTGAGTACAGTGGATGGGCATAATATCCGGGGCATATCAGTTGCCTGTTTCGTTTTATTCACACATAAAGTGTGATAAAAAAGACACCTAAGAGTGTTGCAGGTTACAACAGCTTGCTTCATACGCCCTCTTAGGCTTTGAATAGCCTCACTAAGACACACTTAGTGAATACACTTGGTCAGTATGACTTTATCAATGACTTGAACAGTGGTCGTTTGACATGACTGACTTTTTCAGTATGACTTCATCAATACGAAACCATCAGCGTGACTAAGTTCGCATGAAGTCGTTTCGAAAATCTTACACTAGCCGTCTCCAGAATATTCTGTTGTCTCTAAGCTTTGAATGAACAAATACACAAAGCAAAAACCCAACAACGCATTCAATCCTGGCCATTAGTTTCTTTCGGAGTCATCACGTCGAAGCTGAAACCCGGCGCTACCTTTCGCTGCACAGCAGAGAGCCAATCATGATACACAGAAATATCCTTTTCCCTGGTTTCTTTCGCCAACTTTTCCTTATCTAAAGTCTCCAAATCAGTGATCCACGCATGTAATTCATCGACATTTACCGCAGGTTTTGGGGGAATAACACTTCCTGGAAATGCAGAGAGCAATTTTCCGTAGTCTGCGTTGAGCGTGACTGGCCTTGGTGGCTGGAATGAAGGGTTTCGGATGAGTGGAACCTGTTGCAAGAGGGGGTCAGCTATGACGTTAGTACGCATTAGAATTGGGTATTCTGAAAGTGAGCCATGTTCACAAAATTCAAAACAGCAACGACAAAGAAAACAGCAACAACCCCGGTGCTGTTGTGAATGGATCGTCTGTTTCGTGCAACATACGTATATCTGAGTCGTTCATTTTGAGTAGTGAGCAATATTCATGGTGGTGTTTGGGTGAATGTGGTGAGTATGGAGACATGGGGGAGTGCGAAATTCTCTAGTGGGGCCTAAGGCCTTTATTGAATAGGTGGATGCCACGGAAAAATCAAGCAGAAAAAAAATCACAAAAAATCACAAAAAATCACAAAGAAAACAAATAGAAGCTTTGGGGTGATTTTATCCTTCTTGCTATTGTCTTTAGCGTTGGTGGTGTCTTCGCCTCAGTGGTGGGGGAGGTCGCGTTTTGGCTGAGTAAGCTCCCACATACCTGGTTATAAGGGTGGACTATTAGGACGTCATTAATACACGTGTGCTTCGCTTGGACCCTACAGTTCCCTTCAGTTCTTTCGGTTTACTTCAAGGGAAAGGAGAGGGATTTTCAATTATCTCAACACAGAGAAGAAGAACGAAGACGGAACATTTGATGTCGTTTGAGATGATTAGTTAGTGAAGATTACTGGCTCCATTCTTGATGCAGTAAAAAGTCACTGAGACGGTTTCAACAGGAACTCAATCAAACTTTTAACAACTTTATAGAGAAAGGAAATCCCTGTGTATTATTCATGTACCATATATTCATAGTGAGCCAATCAAGAACGTGTTGATTTTGGCGTATATGGATATCTCAGTCATAACGCGAGCAACATTGAACTCTTGACAGATGGAGTTTCAAAGAATTTTCACGCTAAAGCTTTTAAAAAAGGGTGTAGAGAGGAAGCGAAGAGCTTCCATAAGTATCAAAGAATAACTACAACAAAATTAGACATTAAAGGCAAAACCGCAAAGAAGGATGTACTGTCTTCATTACTCCAAATAAGGTTATGAGACCTCAAGGCCAGGTTCAATTGGATGGAATTGAGTATGTAGTCACTTAATTAAGAAGGGTACTGAAACAACCAACTGGTCTGAATAAAAAATTCTTAGTCTTTTTAGCCCCCCTTTTAAATGGTTGAAAGGCTCAGGATATTCTCAGATACTGATCATTGCACATAGTACAAGATTAAGAATCACGATGAGGCGTATATAAACTTGGATAATACAAGCATAAAACGGTGAAAGCTTTTGGTGATTTTTGGACAAATACATAAATAATTATTTTGATATCATTTGAAATTAAAATTACTTATTCCCCGTGGAATTCAACTGTGATAAGCGCAAGGAAATTCATAAATCTGATCATGAGAAGGGCCTAAGCTAAGTTGGAGAAGGTGGTAACCTTTTTACTTTTCTCGAAACCAACCAGACCTCCATGCTCCGAGAAATTCTACATGACTCTCTTGGATATGCCATTAAATTTCTTTGTTTTATGTTGTTCTATAGTACACATGCTCTCCACTAGTTGTCCTTGTAATGACGGATCAAAATATATGCGTTTTCCTGCTTCAAGTTCGACAACGAGCGGTATCCACCTTCCAAACGCATCAATAAGCCACCGAAAGAAATGTAGACTGCCATCTTGTCGGATTCCGAGCTTTCCTCGAATTTGTATACTGTGCCGTACATGACATAGTCGTAGTCATCGGCCAACGACCTCTCACCTCTTTTAGGAGGTCTCCACGAGCCGTTGGAAGTGACCATGGATGCCTCGTTACCCAAGGACGAAGCCAAAGTGATGGTCAAAGAGTCTGCGTCCTTAACAGGGAATAGCTCACTGTTGATGTCCAAGGTAATCTTGACGTCCTGAGATGTGGACGATTGGCCCTCTATACGGCTGACTTTATTGTACCTCGCCTGGTCGACCGAGTCGATCACAAACATGTCTTCAAACAAGATCCCCGACATTGTTGAAAGTAGTGTGTGTTTTTGTGTGTTGTGTGTTGTGGGGCTAGTGGGATGGCCAGAGGAGGGCTGAAAAAATGCCTGCCATTATGATGAGACCGGCACGAGAAAAGTCACATGACCTGGGGCACGTGCTATGGCCAAAGGCGGGTTCAGCTCATTATGGCGCCTCTCCACCCACTGAAAAGATGCCCATGGAATTATTTAAAGACCTAGTTTTCTACCGAATACAATAAACGAGGTATAGTTGGCGCCAACAGAAAAATATCTGGGGGTTTCTCACTGGTCCCATCTTCGCAGCTTAATATCGCAGCTAAATATCGCAGCTAAACATCGCAGCTAAATATTGCACCTCAACATCGCAGCTAAACACATCTTCGCAAAGCAAATGGTGCACAGGCCACCCAAACCCGTGATTTGGCCTGGGCTCTATTAAACTTTCGCACAGTAATTCTCAATCGGGCATCCATGTGAATCGTAGAAATCTAAAAATAAAAAAAGCACCTGCAAAATAAACACCCAAAGAAGCACCACAAAAAAAACCCCAAGAAAAAACACCCCAAAAAACCCCCCAAAAAAAACAACCCTCAACCTTCAACCCTCAAACCCCTGACTTTTCCTTAACTGCCCCAACCTTCGCTTTTAACCCCAAGGAATGTCCAAAACAGCTGGTGAGCAAAAGTCTCATGCCCGGAAAACAGCCCTTCTCGGCCTTCTATGCTGCGTAATCTCCCTCCTCGGTGTCTACTTCCTAGTCTCAGAGGGCACTTTGGCCACATGGGTCCAAACTTTTTCCCCAGAACAGGACCTTGCTAGTGGAATCTACGCCAGAGACGACGAGCCCGAGAAAAAAAAGCCAAAGCGGGTTGTAGACCTCATGGGGGTCCGGGTCATCATTGGCATAGGTGTGTTTGCTTTCCTTAATGTCATAGCCATCACCGTGCATCACATCGCACAGAAAGTGTCGAGGTCCACGAATACTTATAGGGAGATTGAGCACGTGTACTCTCCATTTTAGGTAAGAAGAATGATATTGGTTTTGCTGGAGGAGGGTTTATTTTAGGTTCTTTATTTTTCTACTTGACAGTAGGTGTGCTTTTTTTTTATGTGGGGAAAGTCTCTTTGGGTGACTCGAAACGGTCTTGCTCAATATCGTGCGACTAGATTCGGAAAAAAACTTTTTTTATTTTTTATTTTTTGGGAAACGGTTTGGATGTGGATGGATTGGATATGGAAAAAGCCCACAAAAGCATTTTTATACCGCTCATAGGCGATTCCAGCGATCCTTTTTTTAAATCCCGGTCAAAAGATGAACGTGGGCCATCCACTCCATGCCATACACTGAAGGTCAAGTCCAAGTTGTGAAAGAGGAAGAACTAGCCATGGAACTAGCCATGGAACTAGCCATGGAAACACGACGCTTTATAGCTATAAACAATTTTGTTGTTTTCTTTCTAATTCCCGAGAAACTCTGTTGGGGATGGTATAGAACTGATACATAGGCCTGCAGTGGTATTGTTTAGAATAAGCCCTATCAACAAACCAGATTTTCTGAAGTGCGGGTTTATATAACGTAGGCGTCATTTAAATACATGGCCCAGAGGAATTTGGGTGGATACTCGTGGGGGTTTGACGTGGGTTTATGAAGTGGGGTTTTGAAGTGTCAATCAATTTTCAAATTTAGAAATGGCACCAAAAGACCAATATGCCACACAGTGGGTGTTTCTGCTAGAAAATCACTTCTGGACACCGCAGGGTCGTTGAAAAGTTCCAAAGCAAAAAAGACGAGGGTTCAGTCACGTTTGACAAGAACCTTTCTCATTATGATATCAGAAAACGCATCTTTTACTACGGCAATTCTGCTGACTAGGAGCTCTAATTGAAATCTAGATAAGAACAAGGATTTTTTTTTTTTTTTTTTCATTTGAGACGTACAACATCTTTAGTTGCGTCAACACGACAATCACTGGAGGGAACCCTTAGGAAATGTTCTCTAACCTATGCTAAAGAAAAATGACTAAGGTAAAGGGTGAAACTCAAGGAAACAAGGTAGTGAATGTTGCCCGGGATGAACTTGGCATCGAGCTATCCATGATGGGATTTGATGAAAGCTAGAAAAACTATTGATTTGCTTATTTAACTAAATCATGTATCTTGAAGTTTTCTTCAAAAATAAAACAAAGGAGAAAAAATGAAAAGCAAAAAATTAAAACAAATGACAAAAAATGACAAACTTATGTCAATTTTTATCTCAATGTTCAAGGCATCCAGTACATGGTGCTATCTCTTATCTGCAGCGTTTTGGTGCAATTTGCCGTGTGGGCCCTTTGACAACGGTTCTCTGACTGCAGACGGGGTCGCCAAATGGTGCACATTTTCATTGTTTTATTTAAAAAAAAAAAAAAAAAATGAATTATTTTTTATGAATTTTCTCTTTAGATTTTCCTAACTTCCCATCTGGGCCGCCTAATCGGAGTCAGTATTTGCCTAAATCAGTAGGATATCCGAAAAATTACCAAAGTACCTTTTTCTACCACATTTTCGCAGTTACACTGCCCAACCAATGCTGGACCAACCACTCAAGTGTGTTTTTTGGGACGGTACTAGCCCCAACGGAAAGGGAGGCGAAATCGACAAAAAAAATCAAAAGAGTATATAAAATAGAGTATAAAACTTAGAATATCGAAAATCTTATCATAACAAAAGTTACCTTTTATCTGATTTCCACCAGTAGGCTGTTTTATTCTCGTTTCGTTTCGTTTCGTTTTTTTTTTTAAAAAAAAATCGTTTTTTTTGTTGTGAGGGTTCGCTCTTTATTCGAGGGTTTCCTAGTTAGGCTCGGTCCGGTGCGCCGGCGAACAATGGCCGATGCCGTTCGTCATAACTCCGTTCCTGAGAAAAATGCATGGCGTCTAAGCAGCCACAATGCATCCCTTTGGGTATTTTTTTCAATGAGGTAAACATTTTCAAACTATTTTTTTCCCCTGAAGTCCCACCCACCATTATGTGAATTGCGTATATTGCTTTGACTTTTTTTTTTTTGTTCTTTCTTTCTTGACTTGGGAGGTACCTGCGTCTTATGGGACCGGAAAAATCTGCAATGGAACGCGTTCTTGAAATCTGCTATCATGAGAACTTTAAGGTGCAGGTGCGTCGGCCGATTCCGAATATTAATGCACAATATGTACGGGACAACAGATATACGAATTTTTTTTTTTTTTTTTCGTCAGGTTCTGGAAACCAAGCCATCGCCATTCGAAAAATTACAAGGTATATATACTTTGGTCCACACACCAGTTCTCCACAGTGATATTTGCACTCTAGACATTTGCACTCTAGATATTTCCACCCTAGACATTTCCACCCTAGACATTTCCACCCTAGACATTTCCACCCAGACATCATGACTGAGGTATCTCGAGGCCGTAAGATAGCACAGATCTCGTGCTCCATCGCCTGGTGTCTTTTGGCTGCGGGCCCTGTTTTTGGATTTGCTGCCATCAAACCTGTGCTCATCAAAGAGGGCGTTTACGAAGATCGGTGTAGCGTGAGTGCTTTGGGAAGCGAAAAGCACGGTGATTACGTTCCCTGTGACGAGCAGGACTTGGCACTCAACTTCTTGTTCACTGTTGCGTGCATGGTGACCAACATTTCTGCCTTGCCCGTGGGATCTCTCTTGGATTCTTATGGACCTAAGGTCACGGGAGTGCTTGGATCGTTGATCATCTTCTTGGGTGCCGCGGTGCTCTCTTTGGCAAAACACATTGGTGTTTTGGACGGCTACTTGTGGGGATACACGTTGCTTGCGTTGGGAGGCCCATTTGTGTTCATCTCGTGTTTCCAATTGGCCAACAGCTTCCCCAAGAACTCGGGGCTTATCTTGGCGCTTTTGACCGGTGCTTTCGACTCTTCGTCCGCGTTGTTTCTTATCTACCGTCTTATCTACACCAACTGGTTCGAGCTCTCGGTCTCGTCATTTTTCTTTTACTACTTGGCTGTGCCAGTATTTATTTTCCTCTGCCAGCTCACCATCATGCCCACTGACTCGTATAAAACCGTGGGCACTTTGGCCCGAATTGCCCAAACTGCTATCGACGAAACTGGCAAGCCTTTGGATAAGGACTTGCTTCTTCCAGTCGACAGAGAGGCTGCTTCAGAAGAGGCCATTGTGTTTGCCCAACCTAACATGACGGAAACAACTTCCTTGCTCATTAAAAGAGCATCGTTTTCCTCTTTCTCCAGGAGAGATTCCGACAGGCTCGATGCTTTGAACAGATTTGAGGATGGCAGACGGAGTTCCACCATCTCCAGGGCTTCTCGTTCTTCGGTGAAATCCGTCTATGAACGCCAGGCCGAGGATAAGCTATACGAGTCGACTGGTGGTGTTTTTGGTGTCATGCACGGCTTTTCTGTTTTTGAGCAATTGCAATCGCCATGGTTCATTTTGATGACAGTTTTTACCACGATCCAAATGCTCCGTATCAACTTCTTCGTGGCCACCATCAGGTCGCAGGAAGCGTTCTTGTATGGCAGTGACGAAGTTGCAGTGAAAATCAACGAATTCTTCGACTTGGCCTTGCCTCTTGGTGGTCTTTGCGCCATCCCCTTCATTGGAATTTTGTTGGATAACTTGACCACAGTTAATGTTTTGTGGCTTTTGTCCATTATCTCCGTGACTGTTGGAATTTGTGGATGCTTGTCGTGGTTGCCTGCTACATACCTTGGCATCATCTTGATGGTGCTCTACAGACCATTCTACTACACGGCAGTGTCTGACTTCTGCGCAAAAGTCTTTGGCTTTGACACCTTTGGAACCATATACGGTACCATCATCTGTTTCTCTGGAATCTGTAATATCCTCCAACAGGTCATGGATAAACTCACACATACTACCTTTCACCTGAACCCGATCCCAATCAACTCCATGTTGACTGCACTCACTGTGCTTTTTGCCGGGTTGATCCTTGGATACGTGATCTCACAGGAGAGAGCCATGAAAAGACAGAATCTTGAGTTGGAGGCTCAAGAGGCTTCTATTAGATCCATTCCCCGTTAATATCTGGAGAAGGATGGTTTAGAGAACCCATATATTATTTAATACAATTTAGAAATGTTTTGAGTGGGATGTGTTAAGCATCTTAGGGAATGTAAAAGGAACACCTGGGATAACCCCATTGCAGTTAGCTACGTGATCCTCAGTTAGCTCCATGATCCTCATACCGGCTTGGTAAACAGAAAGAAAAGAAGAAAAAAAAAATACATAGGATTTGGACTTTCCTACGATAACTACTGTGAAACATTTTGCAGCAACATTTCCTTTGAGATTGTGCAATTATGGACTGGAAAATTTCTAGAGAATGGCTTCATTCAAGCCGTGAGATGAAAAAATTCCAAAAACATTATCAGTTGAATTTATTTAAACTTGAAAAAACCTGGAACATAACCCTTCTAGTGTACACTGCAACATGCAAATAACCCAATAAAACAACAAACCACCCATAGAGCAGGGATGGAGATTTCTTTATTTCCGCCTTTTCAGTCTTTCTTTCTTGAGGTCCTCGGCCACCAAATCCGGGTCGAGAGCCGTGAGTTCAGGAATCATCGTCACGGGATTTGTTTCATCTGGCTTCATTTGAGAGACTGCGACATTTGGACTAGCCAAGGACTCTTTCAGGACAAAATTGTCAGACTCCTCATAAGTATGAAGAACGTTGGGGTTCTGAAGAGCCAGATTCTTCCGGGAATCACCTAATAGAACTTTTTGGGGAATGCCCAAGAGAATATCAGCCACAGGAATCATAGTATAAAGAGGAATAAAAAATAAAAAAATAAACGCGGTAACAAAATCAGCAAGTTTACTTCTTTGCCGCCGCTTCCTTCGCCGCCTTCTTCTTGGCCTCCTTTTGTTCACGCTCGATCTGTCTTCTGGATCCCTTGATGATCTCCAAGTGACCAACCCTACTGGAAATCAATTTTTCTGTTCCGTTCAGAGAACCCACGGATTTCCTGAGGTTGTAAGACTGTTTTGCCACCTGTTTCTTTGGTTTGATGATGATAGGCGCAGCAGCTCTCAAGTTACTTTGTCTCTTGGTGACTCTGCCTTTGCCTTTTGACTTTAATTTAAGATTTCCTTGAGCCATATCTATAGATAAGAGGAAGGGAAACAGGATGAGATGAGCATGGTATTACCCTGGACATACCATATGTGAGGTGTACTGGTGTGAGGTTACAGCAGGGCCGCATTTTTTTGGTCAGTGTCCAAGGCGATCACTTTGAAGATAATTTTTAGTGAAACTGTAGCACGAAGGAAAAGTAACCCGGAAAAGAGGACATATGAAAAAAATTAAGAGAGGAATGGAAGAAAAGAACAAACTCATAGGAACACGAAGAAACCTTTAATGTATTTTGATCTATGAAGATCAACAGGGCCGTATTTGCGACTCGGTCGCTGCACGTGCACCTCGAGACGAGAAATGTCGCGGAGTAGTGGTTCAAGAACTCATATTTATTAGTCTCAAAATGAAAACTGAGGTTTTTTTTGTGAAGATTGTGCAAAAGAAATTTGAAAATACTTGTTTCTCATGAACATCTTATTTGCCTAAACTTCTTATGTGCTTAGACTTATAATGACTACACATGTAAGAACGAAACCTCATGATAATAAAACCTTGACTATCTGGGACGAGGCTATTATAGCGACTAGTGTTTTGACTGTGGTTCAGAAGAAGAAACTGTCCAAGGGATTGTGTTTTAAAGAGTGACTTCAGTTTTGGGAGGAGGTTTATTTCAGATGAACGTGAAAATTGTCAATGTTGGACTAGGAACTTCGATTGAGAGGACATGGTGTTGGCTTTGGGTATATTAAGTGACCAGATGATCGAAGGAATGACTGGCCAATCATTAGCTATTCATAGAGATCTAAAGCAATCGTTATATATTTCTATATAATACATCGCTTAGTGGTTGAGCTGTTCCCTAAGTATAAATGCATAAAAGTGATTAACTTACTGCGTATTGACTTTAAAATTTTAAATGTGTCGTTCAAATTATAATCTGGTCTTTTTCTTGTTTTAATATGAATAGGTGGGAATTTCTTCTTGGTTTCTTCTTTAATGGGGAAGAAGGTAACTGTTCGTAAATTTTTTAGTATTTCCAAAAATTGGCTATTGTTGAGCAAATAAACCGTGAAATTCGCGTGAAGGCATGACCACACAAACTTGTTTTGAACATTAAAATTCGAAAGTTACCATAATAGGCAGAAAAGTATAAATTCCAAGTTGAGAAATGAACTTTTTCATCAATTAATTTTCTAGTAGGTCATCCTGAAAAGTGGACTTCTTTTTATTGGCAGTACAAGAAAGTTTCTTCATTGCGCAAGTTTTGTTCCTGCGCCAGGATCGTGCGAGGTATTTATCTCTAAGAATATATCCTTTAGCATCTGAGACCTGAAAATACAGAAAGTATGTTTATGGGAAAATGGCCACTGTCACATGCTTAGTCTAATAAAGAGAATTTTTCAAGAATTTTTTTTTTTTTTTTTTTTGCCCGTGGGATGCAGAAAAATGTCCAATAGTAAGTTTCGTTGAACCGTACCGACATGTTTCGTGACACTGACCTCTTTTTTTGTAGAGGTCAGAGCTATTCAGAAGAGTACTCACATACACCGGGAAGAAATTACCACAAAAAAAACAGGAATTCATTTAATAGAGGCTTGAATTTTGTTATTTCAACCCTTATCTGTTTAATGATGCATACGATTGGACAGGGCAGTGGTACACTTCCATCCTCTCGTCACGCAATTGGATTTTACCTAAAGATGGAGAGTAACTGAAAAAAAAGTCACAATAAGTTTTTTAATCAATTGGGGTTGCAATAGTAAAACAAAATAAAAACAAATTTACTTTCGACCTCATGCGATCTGAACAGACTTATCACATAATTTTAATGTTAGATATCACCGTAACTCTGGAGAAATAATCGCAGAAGAATCCATCTTGGATCATTAGAAGATATTATAAAAGCCGAAAAGTAAATGCTTGGACGTGAAATATTAGAGAAACCCTTTACTGTTCCACACTACCTTTGAGGAGTGCTTAGTACATAAGTTAGTGAATCAATTCCTATGCAACACTGCTTACTTTGACCGTTTCCAACTGTTTTTATCCATGGTTTTGACTCAAAATTAGTGCCTAAAAAATCATACTTTCCTTAATTCCCTCTTTACTAGGCGCTTGTCTATTGAAAAGTTCTGGTATTGTAATTATATCTCTGATGGAGTTTTTGCCTTTATCAAGAGCTCGTGCAGACAGGCTGGGCAAGATAATAGATTTTTTATTATTATCTTTACTCTTGGAAAGCTCTTCGCTTTTCCATGGTGACTAAAAATTGTGCTAGTTTCAGCAAGATCTACGAGCTCTTAAAATTTGATTTAGGAATGAGCAAGTGACCAAGTTGTAGCCCATGAAATCCCCTAGAAAGTAGCCAATAAAAACCTACAAGAATTATCAAAAAATCTATAATAACATTAACTAAGAAAATCAAATATCTCGTGTTTGTAATAAACACAGAAGAAAAGAAAGAAATTAAACTGGGACATACTTAACTCCCAAACGAGGAGCATTAAGGATAATTCCAGTGAGCACTCCGGAAATGATACCAGCAACAGGCAAGGTGATCAACCATCCCAGGTAACACCAGATAACCATTCTCCAGTTGATAGACTTCCAGTTCAAGTTACAGAAACCGACAAACACAGTGGCTCCAACAGCACACTGGGTAGTAGAAACAGGAATAGCCAACTGTGTGGCCATCACCACAGTAATAGCAGCACCGAACTCGATGGCAAAACCTCTGGAAGGAGACTGTAAGATCATCTTGTTACCCAAAACTCCCATGAGTTTGTAGCCGAAAGTCCAGATACCCAAGACAAGCGCACCAGCAGCGTAAACAAGAATCCAAATGGGTGGAGTGGCCTTCAAATTCTGGTCTTGCCACACAAGGTAGATGGTAGACAAAGGACCAGAGGCGTTGGCGATATCGTTGGCTCCGTGGGCAAAAGACATGGTACAAGCAGTGACGGCTTGGAGCAAAGCGAAAAGATACTCGATTCTGTTATCGTAAAACTTGGAGTTGGCGTGCATCTCCTTGACACCATGGCCTAAACCACCAGTCAGGTTGGTTTGGTTGGAGATGACATCTTGGGTGAAACCATGAGAAACAATTAACCAGAGAAGGTAAGGCCATTGCTTTGGGCCTTGTTTCAAAAGACCATGCCAGTAGGAAGCAGTGCTTTGGCCCTTTGCCTGTTTCAACACGGACTTTTCTGACTCCACTGTTATTTCGTTTTCAATGGTGTTAACGGACTTCTTAGTGTCAAGGGACTCCTCACTGTCGTTAAGCTCGACAACTTCCTCAGCACGACGGCCCTTGTAGTAGTCGATAACCAACTGATGGCCTTCAGGCATAGGTGGAATCTGGTCGAGAGGCTTGAAATAGAAGAAGGGGCCTCTGAGTACATCGTACCATTTGATAGTCCAATCCTCATACAAGACTTTTCTTCTGACAACAGGAAAAACAAAAATCATGTAGAGAGTAGAAGCGACACCACCAACACCAAAGATAGCACCCACAGTAGCGCCAGTAGACAACTTGTCCAACTTCAACTTAGGAGAACCCTTCCAAACAATCAACATGGTCAACACAGAAAAAGTAACGTAGACCAACACAGGCATAATGGCCAAAGCTCTCTTGATTCCAGTACGGACGTCCTTGACTTCCAAAATGAAGAACTTACAGAAAAGAAACACAATGGAGGAGAAGCAACCAGCAATGGCGGGGGCAATGAACCACGAAGCAGCAATTTGAGCAAAACCATTCCAGCCCCATTTGACGTAATTCGCACCCTTGGCGGCAATACCAACACCGATTACCGCACCAATAATGGAGTGGGTGGTGGAAACAGGCATAGCAATCAAGGTGGCAATAGAAAGCCAGATGGAAGAGCCCACCAAAGCCATGGCCATCGACAACATAAGCACAGTGGGCTCTTTGTTGAAAGTCTCCGTCTTGATGATCTTTTTTCTCACCGTGTCAGAGACTCTGTTGCCCACCAAAACGGCACCAAGAAACTCCATGATGGCAGCCAACACCATAGCTTGCCAATAACTCAAGGATCTCGAAGAAACAGACGAGGAGAATGAGTTGGCCACATCGTTGGCTCCGATATTGAAAGCGTCCAAGAACGCAAATATCATGCCGATGGCAAAGATATAGTCAAACTGTCTGTAAACAGCCATTGTGTCAAGAAGTGATCTGGTTTGTTGAGCTTGATGGAGAAGGAGAAAGTGTTGTGGGTTACCTTGTCAGATCCCGGGCTATTTAAACACGATACCCATCAAGAAAAAGAAAAAGAAAATCCCGCTAGTTTAATAAACAAGCAATATTGCAATTAATTACCCACCCGTTAAAAAGGCCCACGGGTTCTCATTACTATGCAGAGTAATAAACGGTGAAAGGGCTTTACTGTTGGTTTTTTTTCTGGTCGACCGGGTACCTGTAATTTTTTTTCTGGGTCACAGGTTACCAATGGAAATTTTTCTGGTTTACATTAAATCTGTGGATGTTTTTTTTCTTGTCTCTCCTTGATGCACAGCCATGGGTGCAAATAATCCAACCGCGAGTGTGCGTATGGTAGGCCGGATTTCTTGGCACACGAGTACTTTCTTTGTTAAAGGGACCCACGTTTTCCGCGGTGCTAGATTAAATTACCGTATTTTGTGGAGTAATAGTTTTTTTCAAGTCTAAGTTTCACCGGGAAAATACCATCGGTTTTCTTTAATAACTGCTGTTGGAAAAGTATAGTGGTTTGATGCTGAACAATGAATTCCGTCGACGGAAAGTTGTATACCCTCATAGTTTGACCAAAGATTACTAACGCCTGCCAAGAAGTGAATCTGGCAAGCGCAATAATGCGATTTCTTGCTAAGCATGTAATTAAAAAGTGTCACGAGAAATCTTTTTCTTAGATTCGAATCCAATCACCATTTGTTGGCTTCATCTTTTATCGGAACAAATTCTTTTCTTGGGGAAATGCTTTACGGGAGACTGGTATTCACTGATAGTGGGGGAGCATGCACTGTTTCTGTTAAGAAAAGATTTTGAAATCAAAAGAATTGGATGAGATGGTTGCATTTATTAATGACCTTTTTCTCTTTCTTTCGTGATGGCAAACCCTAGCGTCCATGAATCCAGGTGTTCGGTTATTATGATATTGGTTTGAGCCATGTATCTTTTCAGTTTGTTAAAAAACTCCATGGGACTTGAAATGATACTACCAAAACCCACATTAGAAGAAACTGTTCAGAAATAATGTTTTTTTAAGAAGAGATGATTGAGCAAGAGGCATGACCCCGTTTCCAGGCACCAGTTTTTACACCGGTTACATGTAATTTCCAGCCGGTTCCATACTCATCTTTAGTGTTTTTAGAAAGTTGTGTAGAGAGCTAAATGTTGGACCAAATGATGAATTGTCGGCATGTTTTATCACTCTTCAAGTTTTGGGATCATACGAAAGATTTTTATCATAATCACAATCTCACATTCTCCATGACACGAGCAAACGCTTTCTTTGCCAAGCCACCCACCTCACGAGGAAAGAAGAGGCGAAACTTCCTGAATTTGCGTGACAAAAGTTTGGGCTGTTTTTGCTACGTTTGACCATCACTTGAGGGTCTTGTCAATCAAATTGATCAACTATAAATTGAGACCAAAATATCAGCTACCTGAAGCGCCACTGCTTCTTTGGCGCTGGCTGATTTAACAGATGAACGCCGAGAAATGAGAAAAACCGTGTAGCTCTAATTGTTTGGGTTGAAACAGGAAAATGAAAACACTGTCACAATAATTTCATAAAATGACTTCCTTATTTACATAATGCTAATCAAGACAAGAGTGACAACGAAGACACTTCGGAACTAGGTATGACCATGAACAAAGTATATGACTTTGGGGCTTGATGAGATACCCGACTAACCATTATTGTTTTGCTTTCACGACAGTGTTGATCTTTATTTAAGCAAAAAGGTGGCAGTAACTGGTTGCTTACCGGAAACTTGACTCAACCCAATGGTAATCTGAACCTATGCTAAAGATAAAGTTTTAGCACAAGTGGCAATATTCATAAATGATTTTTTTTCTGCGTAATTTCGAAACAAATCATCTTCTCACTTAAGAAAACTTTCTCATTTAAATGCTCTCATCATGTTTTAGTTTTCCCGTCAAGTGCATCCACACGACTGAGTAAATTAATATGGCAAGAGCCCCGCCACATTGTTTCGAAAACAAAACAAAAAACAGAATTTCACCCGAACAGAATGGTTGAGAGAATAAGCCAAGTTTTGGAAATGTTTTTGAAAACAATATTCTCTAAGAATGACTCTTAGCATTACATGTGTCTTCAAGGACGCACTCCCTGTTAGTTTTCAATAAAAAAGAAGTACTTCATACTGCAATTAAGTACCAGTGTGTGAAATTCTGGTGGTTTAATTGAACAATTCATAGATTCACAGCCCGGCACTGCGGCGGACTCCAGTGCAGCATACACGGCCCCGCGACTTGAGTAGTACTCAAGTCTTCAAATACTTGTCAACTCTTTCAAAAAAAAAAAAAAAATTACAATTTGCCACGAAACCAACGCGAGGATCCTTACATGGACCTGGGAATCTTTCCATTGCGAGCCTTGAAATAAAACACGGGCCTAATTGTTTGGCAGAATCTAGTTGAGGCCATTGGCCCGCAAAACACCCGTACACCGCACTCGCCCCTACCGCGTGGGCAAAATGTTGTTGCTGCGAATTCGCTACGCCCTGTCTCTTCTTACTGCCAACCTGGTAGGGTCTTTCCATGAGGGTCATATCTTCAGGAAAGTCTAAACAACGAAGACTTGCTTTTTATTCATATAGACGCAATGAAAAGAGTCTTAGAAAACATTTTTTAAAAGGTTGAATTTTTCTTGGGGTTTCCTTTTCTTGGGGTTTCCTTTTCTTGAGGTTGCCTTTTTTCAGGTTGCCTTCATGCTGTGCCGCTGACTCAGGCCCCGGCTCGGCCCCGCACTCCTGCATCCATTGCCCTGACTCTGTCGCCTTCACTAATTAAATTTTACTCATCTCAATCTCAGGGCCATCTCTGGGTGCGCCTTCTGGATGGATGGTCTCTCCAGATCTTCGGCCGCTACTATTTTCGAGCTCTAGTTGAATTTCTAGTTCTGCCAAAGGAACAACCACACCAAAAAAAATTACAGGATTCAAAGTAAATTGAGGACTTTTCCTTTTGCTTACTTTTTATTCTTCTTTTTTTCCAAAAACTCAGCCGTCTTTTTTACAAATGAGTGACCGTTTTCTCATTTTGCCGGGGCCTGCTGCCTTGTCCCCATTCAGAGTCAACTTTTTGGTCCAAGACTTGGAGAAAAAGTTGAACGCTCCGGGTGCCGTTGTCAATGTTGCTTCATCTTACACACACTATGTGTCGTTGAAGCAAAAACTCTCGGAATCTCAGCAAAAGTTGTTGGAAATCTTGCTCACTTATGATTCTCCTGTTGACACCTCGGTTCCCTCGAACAAACTGCTCCAAGACTTGTCTGCCATTGCAGGAGAAGCCGGTGACGTGGCCAGCTTTGCTGAATTGAAGGCCTCGAACTCAATCTTCGTGAGAATTTTGCCTAGATCCGGCACTATCTCCCCATGGTCATCGAAGGCAACTGATATCGCCAATATCTGTGGCTTGGGTGAATTTGTCGAGCGCATTGAAAGGGGATTGACCTTGTCCATCACCTTCAAGGAGGGTGTCTCCATTACTGACTTCCCTACCCTGTTGAGCTATGTCTTCGACAGAATGACCCAGGCTCTCTTCATTAACGAGAATGCCCCAAAATACACCGACTTGTTCTCCCACCACGAGCCTAAACCTTTGGTTGAAGTCGACATTTCGGGTGACAAGTTGGTGCAGGCCAACAAGGACTTAGGTTTGGCCTTGGACCAGGGTGAAATCGATTATTTGATCCACGCTTTCAACACTGTCATTGGCAGAAAGCCCACCGATGTTGAGTTGTTCATGTTTGCTCAAGTTAACTCCGAACACTGTAGACACAAGATCTTCAACGCCGATTGGACCATTGACGGCGTAAAGAAGGACTTGTCATTGTTCAAGATGATCCGTAACACACACAGCAAGAACCCACAATACACGGTTTCTGCATACTCCGATAATGCTGCTGTTTTCGAGGGTCCTTTGGGTTACGTGTTCACACCTGACTTCAAGACCAACGAATGGAAGTCCATCAAGGAAAACGTCTTCACTTTGGTCAAGGTCGAGACCCATAACCACCCTACCGCGGTCTCTCCCTTCCCTGGTGCCGCCACCGGTTCCGGAGGTGAAATCAGAGACGAAGGTGCCGTGGGTCGTGGATCCAAGTCTAAGGCCGGTCTTTCTGGTTTCTCTGTTTCTGACTTGAATATTCCTACTTTGCCCCAGCCATGGGAACGCGATGTTGGTAAGCCTGACCATATTGCGTCTCCTCTCGACATTATGCTTGAGGCCCCTATCGGTTCTGCTGCTTTCAACAACGAATTCGGAAGACCCGCAATTAACGGATACTTCAGAACCTTGACCACCGAAGTTACCAACGCCAAGGGCGCCAACGAGATTAGAGGTTTCCATAAACCTATCATGTTGGCCGGAGGAATGGGTGCCATTCGTCCAGACTTGGCATTGAAGGACACCAAAATCACCCCTGGCTCGCAACTTATTGTACTTGGTGGTCAATGTATGTTGATCGGTTTGGGAGGCGGTGCTGCCTCTTCGGTTTCTTCCGGTGAGGGTTCTGCCGAATTGGATTTTGCCTCTGTCCAAAGAGGAAACCCCGAAATCCAAAGAAGAGCTCAACAGGTTATTGACTCGTGTGTTTCTCTTGGAAAGGCCGGAAACCCCATTCAATCTATTCATGATGTAGGTGCCGGTGGATTGTCTAACGCCCTTCCCGAGTTGGTTCACGATAACGATTTGGGTGCCAAGTTTGAGTTGAGATCCATCCTTTCTTTAGAGCCAGGTATGTCTCCAATGGAGATCTGGTGTAACGAATCCCAAGAGAGATACGTTTTGGGTGTTGCACCTGAGAACTTAGAAATGTTCAAGGCCATCTGTGCCAGAGAAAGAGCCCCCTTTGCTGTCGTCGGTGAGGCCACCGAGGAAAAGAGATTGATCTTGACTGATTCTTTGTTGAACAGTACACCAATTGACTTGGATATGTCTGTTTTGTTTGGTAAGCCCCCTAAGATGTCCAAGACTGCTACTACTCAAAACTTGCAGTTGAAACCTTTTGTGTCGACCAACTTGGACATCCAAGAATCCGTTAAACGTGTCTTGCAGCTTCCATCTGTGGGCTCTAAGAACTTTTTGATCACTATTGGTGACAGATTCGTTACTGGTTTGGTTGACCGTGACCAGATGGTTGGTCCTTGGCAAGTTCCTGTTGCCGATGTTGGTGTCACAAACACATCTTTGGGTGAGACTATCTTGTCTACTGGTGAGGCAATGGCCATGGGCGAAAAGCCAACTTTGGCTTTGATCTCTGCTGCCGCTTCTGCCAAGATGTGTGTGGCTGAGTCCTTGCTCAACATCTTTGCCGCTGATATTCCTGCGCTCGACACCGTGAAGTTGTCTGCCAACTGGATGTCGGCTGCTTCGCACGAAGGTGAAGGTGCCAAGTTGTATGAGGCTGTGCAGGCTATTGGTCTCGATTTGTGTCCAGACTTGGACATTTCCATTCCTGTCGGAAAGGATTCTATGTCTTTGAAGATGAAGTGGGGAGACAAGGAGGTTACAGCTCCATTGTCCTTGTGTATCACCGCCTTTGCTCCAGTAAGCAATACCTCCAACACCTGGACGCCGGAGTTGAAGTCTCTCGAAGAAGACACCGTTTTGGTTCTTGTGGACTTGGCTGCCGATGTCAAGAAATCCTTGGGTGGTTCCGCTTTGGCCCAGGTTTACAAGGAGGTTGGTGACTCCTCCCCAGACGTTCACTCTCATGCCCTCTTCAAGAGCTTCTTGGTGTCATTGATTGCCTTGCACAAGGAGTTGGATGTCTTGGCTTACCACGACAGATCAGAGGGTGGTTTGTTCACCACAGTCAGTGAAATGTTGTTTGCTGGTAGATGTGGTGCCGACTTGACTTTGACCTCCCAAGAGGACGCATTGACGGAATTGTTCAACGAAGAGCTTGGTGCAGTTTTCCAAATCAGATCATCTGACCTCGAGAAGTTCGTTAAGATCTTGGGCGACAACCAAGTTGCCGAGAAGTACGTTTCTGTCATCGGTAAGCCCACAAAGGCTCAAACCTTGTCCATCAAGGTCAACGAGCAACATGTTTACGAGAACTCCAGAGCCGAATTACAGAAGTTGTGGAGCAACACCTCTTACCACATCCAGAAGATGAGAGACAACCCAGAGACCAGTGCACAGGAATACGCTTCTATTCTGGATGACGCTGACCCTGGTATTTCCTACAACTTGACCTTCAAACCTCAAGAGATTAAGGTTCCTGTTTCCGAGAAGAAGCCAAAGGTTGCTATCTTAAGAGAACAGGGTGTCAACTCTCAGCAGGAGATGGCCTGGTCTTTCAGACAAGCTGGTTTTGATGCCTACGATGTGCACATGTCTGACATCTTGACTGGTAAGGTCACTTTGGACGACTTTACTGGTATTGCTGCCTGTGGTGGTTTCTCTTATGGTGACGTTTTGGGTGCCGGTGCTGGATGGGCCAAATCCGTGTTGTTCAACGAAATCGCCAGAAATGAATTCAAGAAGTTCTTCCAAGACAGAGACGACACCTTTGCTTTCGGTGCCTGTAACGGATGTCAGTTCTTCAGCAGAATCGCTGAATTGATTCCAGGTACTGAAAACTGGCCTACTTTCGAGAGAAACATGAGTGAGCAGTATGAGGCTAGATATGTGATGGTCGAGGTCGATAACACCGACGACAACAAGTCCATCTTCTTACAGAACATGAAGGGTTCGAAGTTGCCTATTGCTGTTGCACACGGTGAAGGTAGAGCTAGTTTCGCTGATGACAACGTCAAAGACGCTTTCTTCAACAAAGAGAAGCAGTCGGTGATTAGATACGTCGACAACTATGGCAAGCGTGCCACGAGCTATCCATTCAACCCTAATGGATCTCCAGAGGGTGTTGCCGGTATCTCGAACGCCAACGGTAGAGTATTGGCAATGATGCCTCACCCAGAGAGAGTGACCAGATTGGAATCCAACTCTTGGTACCCTAAGAAGCAGGCTGCCGAGTGGGAGGGCTACGGTCCATGGATCGCTTTGTTCAAGTCTGCCAGACAATGGGTCGGCGACAGATTCTAAACATGCTGAACCAAAATTAAAAGCAAATACATAACACAGAATGATTTAATAATGGAAAATACTGAAACCTTGGAATGTAAAGTCCGCAATTTGTGTGCCGGTTATATTGTTGCCTGTATTGTGATTGCTGGCTTTCTGGAGATCTTTGTAGTATTTTGCTCGTGGGCGCAATATTACCAAGTTGGCCGAAGGAATCGAGTCATACCATGCTAAAGCATAGAGGAACTGAACGATCACTGAATCTCGACTATCAGAAAGTAAGAATTTATGGCCACAATTAAGTTTTGACTTTTGTGGGTGCTGCGAGATGCAATGAGTCAAGTCAAATACTCTGCATCATGAAGACGATCTTAACGTGTGGCAATATCTTTGCTAACGCTAACCTTAAAAAGGCAGGTGACTAAAAGCATGCGTTTGATTGGTTAGCTAGGATGCGTTGCAATGTCAAACAAGCCCCCCCCCCCCAAACGCAATGCCTCCACAAGAAATGAAGCCACCATTGCCGGGTCCAACGCTGGGGCCAAGAAAGCCAGCGGGGTCTCAACGCCCTGAAACATGCCTGTGGTCACCTGTCCGGGACAAAGGAGAAGGGTTTTCACCCCGGAAGCGGATCGCAGAGGAGATCCCAACTCGTAAGTAA
>JAJMHT010000220.1:5811-24418 GCA_030583145.1 Metschnikowia vanudenii
CCTTCAACACCACCAAAACCTTCAACACCACCAAAACCTTCAACACCACCAAAACCTTCAACACCACCAAAACCTTCAACACCACCAAAACCTTCAACACCACCAAAACCTTCAACACCACCAAAACCTTCAACACCACCAAAACCTTCAACACCACCAAAACTTAACCGCCAAAACCTTCAACACCGCCAAAACCTTAACCACCAGCACCTACAAAACCAGCACCTACAAAACCAGCACCTACAAAACCACTCACAAAATGACCACAGACGCCGCCCATGAACCCGTGCCAGAAAGACTCAAACGATACATCAAACTCGAATCAAATGCCTCTCTTATTGCAGGAGGTATTGCTGGAGCAGTATCTCGTACTATAGTGTCGCCGTTTGAACGGGCCAAGATCCTACTCCAGCTCCAGGGCCCCGAGGCACAAAAGGCCTACCAGGGCATGTTCCCCACCATTTGGAAAATGTATAAAGACGAGGGATGGCGGGGTTGGTTCCGGGGAAACACCTTGAATTGTGTACGCATAGTGCCATACAGTGCGGTACAGTTTGCAGTTTTTGAAAAGTGCAAGCTTCTCCTAGTAAACATGAAGCCTGAGGGCCAGCGAACGCTCACGGACGCCGACCGGCTTTTGGCAGGGTCTGTCGGGGGAATCACCTCGGTTCTAGCCACCTATCCGTTAGATTTGGTGCGCGCACGCATCACCATCCAGACTGCCTCGTTGAAACGCCTCAATAAGGGCAAATTGGTCAAGGCACCGGGCGTATGGGAAACGTTGACCGATGTTTATAAGAACGAAGGTGGGCTCCGCGCGTTGTACCGTGGAATTGCCCCCACCACTTTAGGCGTGGCACCATATGTGGCCCTCAACTTTGCCCTGTACGAAAACTTGAGGGAAATGATGAAAGAGTCCAGCTACGACTTCAGCAACCCCCTTTGGAAACTCGGGGCCGGTGCCGTCAGCAGTTTCATGAGTGGTGTGTTGATATACCCGCTAGATTTGCTCAGAAAACGTTATCAGGTGGCCAGTATGGCAGGCGGAGAGCTTGGGTTCCAGTACCGCTCAGTCACACACGCTTTGGTGACCATTTTCAAACAGGAGGGCTTTTTTGGCGCATACAAGGGCTTGACTGCCAACCTCTACAAGATCGTGCCGTCGATGGCGGTGAGCTGGCTCTGTTACGATTCGCTCAAGGACTTTATAGCCCTGTGGTGAAAGTGCCCCGTGGTTGTTATGGAAGTTCCATAACTTTATCAGACATATACTCACCGACATTAACATGGATTTTCAATCTCGACATGAACCGCTTTCGGAAACACTTTTTCAGCGGGCCACTCTTCCAGTAGAAGGAAGTTTGACACTGAATCTAAGTTTCTTGATCATTCGCATTTTGGGTGTTTTTGTATTGGTTTCCAAGGCAGCTTCAGCCTTTTTTCTAGATGAGAACCCTTCGAAGAAAGTAGTATTGGAAAATAGTCTCTTCACACCAGTCCATTATCTTCAAATGAAGACTGGTGCTTAATAGTAAAGACGGACCAAGGGCTTTCGAGATATTTGAGGGGTACATAATTAGAAATTGCACCCCACAAGTGCCCACAAAACAGGAAAGAAAAGGGTGTTTTTGGAAAGAGTTGGTCGATCATTTGACTTTATAGATGAACCCTCAAGGGTGAGAACCACCCGGAGCTTGTTTTCGAGAAAACTACAGGTGTACGTGATATTTCGAAATGAAGCATGTCTATGACACGCAAAGCTTATTTTTTCAAAGTAGGATCGGACCAGCTTTGTAATAAGTGATGCTTTGTAATAAGTGGTGCATTCTAAATAGCACTGGGATTGAATGACCCGTCAGTTTATCCGTCATAGGCCATTGCAAGGGAATTTAAGAATACACTGATTCTTCCTCAACTTTATACTACACATTTAATGTTGTTCTTGGAGTCTGTGTTGTGCTACTAAATCGTGGGAAGCATTAAATTGGTCCTACCATTTGGAAAATCTTGTAATCTTGTCTTTTTTGAAGTCCCCTTGAGGTTCTCGAGCTCAAAGTGTTCATCACGAAAGCCAATCATATGTCTTTCCTGTTACCATGTCAAAGTCAGCCACTCATTTGAGCATATATATATTTGGATGAGATAATAAAAACTTGGCATAAGTGGCCACGACTTCGAGGTTTTCAAAGAGTCTACATTACCTACTCCACGCTAGAGATACCATAACTTGTTGAACGCCCGGCAGAATTACTAAAATAAAACAATTTATACATGGAATTCTTCACCTCTCGAGCAAGTCCACCCTCTCTAGGTTCAACTTAACTACCGATAATGACAAAGTAGTGATGTCTTTGTGTAGCGAGGAAACAACACACAACTTAGAGTAATCCAAGACCCAAGTATATAGTCACAATTCCAAGGAAACTGCCCAAAATTCGCCTTCCTTAAAATAGTAAGTTGAGGTAATTCCAAAAGTTTTCCATTCAGGTTGGTCAAAAGGCGCTACTCTCAATTGGACAAGCTCACTAGAGCTAGAGCAGCGAACATTTATGCGAGTTCCGACCTAGTATACAAGGGAATAGTCAACTGTATGACCAACAAATGCTTTGGAGCTATGGATATGGCTATACAACGACGTTTCCATGCAATAGAAAGGACTTCAATTTATGACAGACTCAAATGCAGAGCAGCGGTTTTTCCATCAACTTTGCCAGAACCCGATGACCGGTACAAGAAATATTGGGGACTAAACTCACTCCATCATATGAGCAATACATTTCTCAAGGAAAGAAGAACACCAGTCAAACACGTTGGGAATATTGAGTGGGTTGGTATTTGATTCGATAAGAATTCGGGTCGTTTTCGACATATTGGAGTTGGAGTCTCACAGAAAATGAAAGGCTATATCTTAAAGCAAGGACCCAAGTGGTAAAAGGAACAAGAATATTAAGCGACAGAAGAAATTCCAGAAAGTCCCCCCATAAAACACTTTCTGGATTCATGGATTCGTAAGACTCGCTGGTGACAGCAGTGTTGATGTCGGAAAAGCTTTGTTTATCGTCATATCCTTACTGATAAAGCTGATATGCATATTCACTATCGGTAGCAATATACAATTTTTTTTTTTTTTTCATCAAACACTTTATTTTTAGTGGTCTTTGCTTCTGCTAATGCCTCGGGGTAAAAATCGGTTGTGGAGGCTCCAATATTCTCACGCTGTGGCATTTTCCTGGAGTAGAGCTGACTTAGAAAGGATTTGACTCGCTCTATTCATATTCCAAGAATGGAGAAGGGCATGAAGGATTATATCCGGAACGTTTCTTTCTTTTGGGACTCTCTTGCAAAATGAAGTTGGCCCAAGTCGTTTTATCAGTGTCAAACATTTAAGGTGGAATGAATTATTCGTGCTTTGCTTAGCACGGGTGGAACTCCTGGCAAAGATATTGGGTGATCTTCTTTGGTTGTGCATTTCTTTCACACATGATGGTATACCAACAAATACAGGCTCATCGTCTGAGCTTGGACTTTCTTTGTTCAACTGATGCAGCCATCTGGGAGAAGTTTAGGAGCTAGTGAAAACGGCCATTGGTGCAGTAGGATTGCGTTGTTCCAGAAAAGGATCATCACGATCACTCGAATAACTCATGAAGAATAGTCATGAATTATCTTGAAACTTATGGTATCAAGAACTCGATTACTAGTCCAATTCAGGATAAAAAGACTACTAAGATGTGCTCTAATTGCGTTAGATATGATGATCATTGGTGATTCAGGCAACAACAATCAAAAAGCCAACAGTGCAATCTCACTCCCCTACTGAATTGAGTGTTATTGTGTGAATTGTTTATATTATTACGGTGAACTGCCTGTTATTACGGTGAACTGCCTGTTATTACGGTGAACTGCCTCGGTGAACTGCCTGTTATTACGGTAAACTGCCTGTTATTACGGGCGTCCCAAACACTAGTCCAGGGCGATGACACAATACATATATGTTGAATTGATCTTGCGCAAACATTTTAACTGATACTGAATCCTAAACGAGATATTTCGAGTGAAACGGTTTTTTTGAACACATAGGTTGAAGTAGTTACCCATTTATGACATGTATAGTTTTCAAGTTAGTGGATGAGCGAGACACCCACCCATGGCCATGCACGTGTTTGCTTGTCACGTGCCGCGCGCCTCAGCCAACCAAATTACTCGCAAGTTCGCACTGGGCAGAAAAAAACTCATGTGCGTGTGAAGTGTAGATTAGAAAGATCGAAAAGATTGAAGAGTCTACCTATAAACATACACAATGAGATCCAGCCAGATTTTGAGACTTGCCGCCAAGAAGAACAACGCTGCTCCTAAGGTGCCTGTGCCTGTGGAAATGTACCCATTGTTTGCTGCCATCGGTGTTGCCGTGGCGTCATTGAGTTTCTTCACTTACAGACACTTTGCTTACGACCAGCAATTGAGATTGTGGAAAAACCCTAACTTGTCCAACTTGGACGCTGTGTTGAACAAGGCTGCTGAGGACGAGAAGGCTGCTTCGTCCGAGTAAAGTGTTGAAAACTGGCGGAGAAACTGCTGCGTTGTTTCGAACTACCCTTGTATACATGTATATGATGGCAGATTTCTTGTCAATCTACAAAGACGAGGGATGGGCCCGGGTTTGGGTGGCCTATCTTTTGGAAATATGCTAAAATCAATAAATACTTCGAAAATGGTTCCTTGGTATTTGACATGGCGACTTTAGTAGAGTGCTAAATGTGAACTTCTTTGGGTGAACTTCTTGAGGTGAACTTCTTTGGGTGAACTTCTTTGGGTGAACTTCTTTGGGTGAACTTCTTGAGGTGAACTTCTTGAGGTGACTTCTTGAGGTGACTTCTTGAGGTGACCTTCTTGAAGTAAACTTTTTTAGGTAAGTTCTTTAAGTGAAGCATTAGAGCTCTCAAGGTATATCCCAAAGGAGGAAGGTTAGAAACTTGTGAAGCTTGTCAATGTCTCTTAATCTCGGTTTTATCGATATTCTTCAATCTCGGTTTTATCAATATTCTTCAATCTCGGTTTCAATCAGTCTTGGTCAGTCTCAATCTCGATCAATCTCTTATCTCAAACGATGGCTGACCCTTCTACGGGATGAGCCTGGATCCCACAAACCTCTCTATGTACAAGTTCTAATGCTAGTCCATAAACCCTACCCATTTGAACCCCGTAGAATGATGATCCCCGCAGAACGATGACCCCACAGCCCACAGAATGATGACCCCACAGCAAGATGACCCCACAGCAAGATGACCCCACAGCAAGATGACCCCACAGCAAGATGACCCCACAGCAAGATGACCCCACAGCAAGATGACCCCACAGCAAGATGACCCCACAGCAAGATGACCCCACAGCAAGATGACCCCACAGCAAGATATCCCTGCCGCCAAATCAATTCCGGATGTTCGTATAGTAGTTGGTGACCTCGGCCGTATCGTCCAAAAGATCAATACACTTCGCCATGCTCTTCTCGAGACCTTCAGGAAAGTCCACCTCGCTCTCGGCATCAGCAATAAACGTCGTTTTCGAGTCCTTCAACTTGTACCCTCTCTCAGATAAACTGTTGGACACCGCGTTCAAGTCGCTGGGCTCGGTGATGATCTTATACAACCTTTCACCATCGTACTCGCCATCTAGGTCCTCGAATTCCACCACATCTTCTGCACCCACATCGATGGCCACCTCGAAAATCTCGTCAAACAGCTCGGTGGAACACGCGGGCTCAAACACAACCTCACCCTTCCGCTGGAAAATATACTGGCACGGAGATAACGCCGCGTTGAATTTCGAAAGCGCATGTTTGACCAATCCAATCGTGCGTGTTTTGTTGTCTGTACTGGCCTCTATTATAAAAGCCACCCCTCCAGGACCCATGAACTCATACATCACGTCGAACGTCTGTGCTGCATTGCCCGTTCCTTCGCCGGTGCCTCTTTTGATGGCATTGTCGATGATCTTCTTGGTGATGTTGGCCTTCTTGGCCTTTTCTATAAGAGTAGCCAACTGGGCGTTTCCATCCACTCCACCCTGTTTGACACTGGTGGTGATGCGCGTGGCCATGGCGAACGCCTCCTTGGACTTTTTGGCGTCGTTTTTGGCCTTATCATGTCTGATATTCTGCCATTTCGAGTGGCCTGCACTGGCAAGAGACGTTCCATGGAACCAGCGCTGACCAGTTCTGAAAGGACGAACGTGGCGCAATAGATTGATCATTTTTTTTTTTTGCGTTGCGTTGCGATGGTTACAGCTCTTTTTATTAAGAAGCTTGGCGCTTTTATTGGTTACTCTTGGTCGAGAGGATGTTGGTAGGGACTTCTCTTGAGCAATGATCACGTGCGCGGTGTTAGAATGGGGTATATTGTACCAGGTCGCCACCCGGTTAACATCATTTTGATTGAATTATTGGGGGTGATGATGTGTGTTTTTTTGTTTTATTTCAAATTTAATTGGATTCTTTTTACTTTATTGCATACTTTATTGTCCCTACATAGTATTGGTTTTGCTTATGGGGCCTTGTGGAGACTCGGGAGTGAGCACCATCATGATTTTTTTTTAAGGAATTATCAACTGTTGGTAAGAACATAACGACGTATAACAGTGAAGTGAGGAATTTTTTTGGGGTAACTTCGCAGTAAGTATTCCATTGGAATGCGTCACAACATACAACACTAAAAAATTGTTGAGTGGTAAGTTTCTGTTAGGATCTTCCTAAAAGGAAAGTCGTAATCAGATAATTCGAGTGACATGACTCTCAACTCTCAAATGACCCCAATTGACAAGATTCTGGCTTCCCAATGACACTCACGCATCCCAAGGATTGATTTCACAACACGGGCTTTAATACACTCAAGAATTGTTTGTTTTTAAAGATTGTGTGCCTGATACACTAAAGGGTATTAGTAAAATAAATTTGAAGGACCCATTGCCTCAGTGAAACACGCCTCAGTGAAACACCAGCATGTTTGAAGGTGCAAAAGTGAGAATCCTTCGACAAAGAAACATAATACGTGAGGTGATTCTCAAGTAAGAAATTAAAAGGGTGGGGGGATTTTGTGGCGACTCTGTCCATCCATTTTGGTGCCCGTGGAGTTGGTACGACGACAATTTTCAGGTTGTTTAAATGCCACAAGAGGTGACTATACCTCACTCAATCCACTGGCCCGGTTTCTGAAATCAAATAAAATTGTTCGCTCTGGGATATTCCAACTCCCTTCAAGTTTCATGTCAAATTCGAGGAAAGAAGTGAGCATTATTTCATATTTATACCCCGTGTCTTGAAATGCTAGACAACACTTGGCTTTTCCACATTCATGGGTTGTTTGTTACCCTGGTGGAACCAGCATATACTGAGATGCGTTTCGCTTTACGCGATGACGGTAGTTTAGATGTGGTTCTGCTCGTTTATATGAGCATACGTCCACCTGTGTATGTAGTCGTATGTAAAATCACTTCAAAAGGTTCGGTTAAAATCCAGGAAAGGAACTCTTGATATTTGCCTCTTAAAATATCTTCAACATGGATCGATTATTGTATATGCAATATACTCTACACCCTACCACGTCTATAGGCATCACCTGTCGTTGAATAGTGATGAGAATATTTTACCATTAAAAATGACATCAATAACGTGAACACGGTTCTTGTTAAATTTTTCTTGCAAAAAGTCTATGATGTTCTTCCTTGAATCTGCTGGAGATGAGTGGCCACACATTATGGATCAAACAAAACTCGCCACTAAGCCATATTCCTTGGCCAGATTGATGATACAGCTGGTGAGCTAAAGCCTTTGAATAAGCTAAAGCCTTTGAATAAGCTAAAGCCTTTGAATAAGCTAAAGAATCATGATATTCAAACAGATAGGGTTTGGGTGAATTTCGATACTAAGTATCCACCTTGGGACACGGAGACTGTCGTTATAAAGAGAATGGCCGAATCATGGTGGGGCTGCACCCGTACCCCCGCTTACCTCCTCAGTTTGGACCCCGGCGAAATGTGACAAAAATTGATGTTTCTTTCATTTTTTTTGGAACAAATCTGCTTTTGTGCACTTGAGAAATTCAACCATTAAAATTATGCCCGTACTAGGCTGGGGGTTTGTGCATTGCAGCCCATTCAAATGAGGGTGTGGTCTCGGTATGGATGGCTGCGCGATATGCTAATATTGGTGAACGCTAATAGTGGTGAACGCTAATAGTGGTGGATTATTAATTTCTTTCAACACCGTCTTCAAAAGAGGAGTTGCGTTATTCTTGTTGACCCTGTTCTGATGAAAGGCCTTCTTTATTTTATTGTAGTGAAACGAACTAAAGTGAGGCGATTTGGAGCTATTCAGTTGCATTGGCCCTTGATATAGTGGTAGGGTATGTTTCTCACTACATTCACCCGAATGAGAAGCTAAACCTGTAACCAAAGAAAGAACCCCATAGACCTCAAGATTGCTTGTTACTTCAATACACAATAAATAACTAAAACAGGGGTTTCTTCTGCCAGAATGTTGTCATGCTGTCCACAAATAATGGCTTCCAAACAAATTTGATGACACGACACCAATCTGCAACGGGATACCGAAAAAAAAGTAGTCGATATCGGCTTCGGCAGAGATTTCTCGACCCAAGAAAACACACACCACCACCTATCTCGGGCAAATTAATGATTACAATAGCTCACAGACAATGGTTTAAACCACAATACACAGATTTCACGTTCTAAGCTTTAGAGTCCTCGCCTTTGGGCTCATTACTTTCCCACTCCTATGTTGAGGCCATGTCTGTGCCTGGGTATAGCTGAGACTTAGGCCGTCCATTCATGTGTACGAGTATAAAAGACCTGTGCACTATAGGACTAATAATCATTGACTGAACTGTAAGTGTCTGGTCATAATATATCCTTTTGGATTGAGTAGCTATAAAATAACAAAAACAATCCCTAAGGATCCCTTGGAGGGGGACTTTCCCTTAATGTACGAAGGAGCATAGTCAGCATACTGGCTTTCTCAGAGTATAAAAGTGGTAAGGGGCACAACTCGTACACCTTATGCATCCTTACCTTATGCATCCTTACCTTATGCATCCTTAGCTTATGCATCCTTACCTCAACATCCTGTCCTCTACTATATCTGTAGTAGTTTTTTCTTGGGAGTCCTAGACGAAACAAGAACACCACTCTTAGCTTTGGAAGATTTTTTCACAATGTTTTTTTTTGTATTCTTTTATCTTTAAACTCCATACCACTTCGTACATTTAAGGCCGGAAAAACTCCAAGGAAAAAATGTCACTAAAAATTATCACTAACACGATAAAGTGCCCTTGGATGCGCTAAAGTGAGCGTTTATCATGACAATGTTCAAAACGTCTGTTGCTCAAAACACCTTTTTTTTAACTAATCTTGATCCCTAAAACACCACTCGAACACTTTTTGGGGCTTTTCTGGGGCCTGAATGAACGCTTCACATGGAGTTTATTGTCCATACACGAAAACACTTGGCATGCAATTTCTCGGCCTTTTTCGCGGACCTTTTCGCGGACCTTTTCGCGGTCATTTTCGCGGCTGAATCCAGTACTAGTTAAAAAGTTGAAGTCAGTTGTTGTGTTGATGTTTTGTTTATTTTTTTTATATTCTATTGTGCTGTTTTTTCGGTGGAATATTACTGTTTGTATTTTAATTGTTATTTGAAACAGTCTCCCTTCCGGTAGGCGCAAAAGTAATTGAATCAACGAAACTATTGTTACTTTCCTAACCCGAACACGAAAACCTATTGCACCTCCATTGATGTTGCGATCCTGCAGTGATCCCTCGCCGTCCTACATGGTGGAATGTCGCTGGATTCGTTTGCAGCGACCAATTGTTGCACTTACCTTTATTTGATAATAGTCTAAAGCATTGCACCCGGATATATGCATGGCGTTTTTGGCTGGGGTGAATTTCATATTTCTTCCTCACACCAAGGATACAGTCTCAATCAAGGTTATGTAATCAGCTTTTGGAAAGTATAGTCATCTGCACAGACTCAAGTATGCAAACCGTCTTCAGTGAGCTCAAGACGCGTCCAGGCACTTTTTAGAGTCCAATATTTGAGTGTTTTTGTCTTGGAACTGAGTTTTTTCAATTTTTTTTCTAACTCCACCTTTCTTTAAAACTCTTATCAGAGCCACCATAGAGCATTTGGCACATCTACTTTTCTTATTTGCTCTGCTTGTTAAACCACACCCGCTCGTTAAACCGCACCCGCTCGTTAAACCACACCCCCCAAACAAGGAAAACTCTTGCAAGTATCGTTCAAAGAATAGTGTCTCTTCGTTTCTGACCTCCCAGAATGTGGAAGAAACCTCTCACTTACGTTTACTTGTGGAAGTATCCTATCTTTTTCTTGATACTAAGTCTTTCGCTTCTTAACTTGCTCTTTATATCGCGAAAAGCTCAGGTGAATTCGGTAATTGTCCAATTAGATCGGTCCAATCTCTTGGGTTTCTTTTCCAACTTCTATAATAGACATCCTAAGCTCGAAGGCATCCGAACAAATTCAAGCATTTACCAAGAAATCTTTTCCGAAATCAATATGTACGACTTTTTGGCAAAACACCTGTTCCAAGATCGCTGCATGATCTATTTCAACCACTTGACCTTAAGCAGTCCAGATTGGAAGGTTAATCCCAACGAGGCGCTTGTTCACAACACGGTGGCATTTTGGAGTTATCAACAATTCCACAAACAAAAGTTGAACGATGTTGAGGACGCAGCCAAAAAGGCCAAAGAAAAGGGACACTCGTATACGCCGCCACCCGAAGACGAAATCCAAAGAGAATATGACAACTTACGCAAAACCGTGCTCAAAGACGAGCAAACCTTACACGACTATGTGACGCATGTACGTGTGTTTTTTAAATGCTTCATGCCCTCTACGGTGCTTTCCACGGAAAAAGACAAAGCGTTTGTCAAGACTCAACGAAACGTGTTGACAAAGAAAGTACTGTATTTGAAGACGAAAGCAGATGAGGTTTCCGGAAAACTTTTCAAGCAAAAGCTCGCCTGCGCGGAAGTTGAGGGCCGGATTTTCCCTTGGCTCACCATGGAGTATCCTATGTTTATGAGGTGGGATGGAAAAAAGTCGCTTTTTCCTGGGCGTAGCAACAGATTCACCCAAACAAATGGGTGTTTCTTGCAGCAGTATAAATCTCGCTTGAATGGCAGAGGTATTGTTATGACAGTCAAAGATTCTCTTGTAGAAGAAACAAGCAGGTTTTTGCGGTTGATTAGACATCTTGGAAATAGGCTTCCTATTCAAATTGTCTTCACTACCGGCCTTTCAGAAGATTCAAAGGCCAAACTTGTTCAAGCGGCAAGAGAACCTTTCAGAGGATACCCCAAGCAAGACCTTTGGTTTGTTGATGCAGAAAGATGTATCCATGGTGACTTCAGGGGAAAATTCTCCGGGTTTGCCAACAAGATCATGGCCACCATGTTCAATACTTTTGAAGAAATGCTTCTTTGTGATACCGACACTGTTCTCCTTCAGAGTCCTTCGTACTTCTTCGAGTTGAAAAAGTACATTGACAGAGGTGCTTTTTTCTACAAAGACAGAGCCACAGGCCATGCCAGACCGCAAGACCTGGTCACTTTCTTCAAAAAACTATTGCCTTCGGTAGCGGATTCGATGGTGTTTAATGTTGACCAAGTCACTAATTATACCCTCAACAACGACATTTTCGAGGGTTTTCAGCACTATATGGAAAGTGGAGTGGTGGCTATCAATAGAAAACGCCATTTTGGCCAGCCCTTGATGATGTCGGTAATGAACTTCTACCAACCAGTATTTGCAAGATTGCATGGTGAAAAGGAACTCTTTTGGCTTGCACTCTCTTTGTTGGGAGATGAATCTTATGCTTTCAACGACAATTATGCTGCTTCTATAGGTGAGATCACGCCAGAGGAAGAACGCCACCAAGAAGTAAAGAAGGCCAAACCTTTCCGGTCCAAGGAACTCTGCTCCAACCATCCTGCCCATATCAGTGACACGGATGACCAAACTTTGGTTTGGTTCAACTCGGGGTTCCGCTTTTGTGGCAATGCGTTCAAGGATGTAATGAATTGGCAAGAAGAGTTCGATAGGCACTTTCGTTTTTCCCTGTTGAAAACCTTGGAAGAATACAAGACCTTTTTCCGGTCCCCGATGAAAATCACCAGTGCTATCATTCCTCCTTTCAAGCAGTCACACAAAGTTTTACTTAACAACGAATATGAGCCAGAGAGAGGTTGGGCCCACCAAAAACTCTGTTATAATTACATGTGGTGTGCTTATTCGCTGGCTGGTGGCTACTACGTGGAGGACGGTGAGACCAAAGATAATTTGATTGAGGGAAAAACCATCTACTTTACACCGGGCCAAATCGCAAGGTTTGAAGCTGCACGTGATGTTTGGACTGCCCGGATCCAATGGTCTGTTTAGGTACCTAGCGTGTGTTTATAGTGAAGAAACCAGGGTCTGGAGTCGTATCTTCTTTATAGATATTAATAGGTGGAGTGAGCTTTTGGGTGATTACGTGGTGATTACGTGGTGATTACGTGGTGATTACGTGGTGATTACGTGGTGATTACGTGGTGATTACGTGGTGATTACGTGGTGATTACGTGGTGATTACGTGGTGATTACGTGGTGATTACTCTGTAGAAAAAGTTGATAGAAAGCGAATCCAGATTTTTGTACAAGGTTTATTTTGATAATATTATGATAAGCATGATTCTTTAAAAAAAAACAAAAAAATTTTGAGCAATGTTGGAATTTCGAAGTATTCTGTTTAAATCTGTAGCTATGTCTGATGGGGGTGGGGAGCTACTAATTAAGGGGAAGTCCCTTCACTTGATAGTCGAACCACCATAAATACATCCAAAAAGCCCGCGTCCTTAAATTACTAAATTGGGTAGGCCAAGGATACATTCACGGTTTTCTCGTGAATGTGTTTGAAGGCTGTCGGATATATTCCAAGATACATATTTGCTGCCCTTTTATTATATTCCAATTTTGCCTGTTATTAAAAACCTCTAATATTACAGTCCAATCTTACCTGTTATTACATTGCAGTTATTACATTGCAGTTATTACATTCCAAACTTCCCTAGTATTATACTCCATTTTACTACCCTATTGCTCTCCAGCTCGTAGGTCTGGGTGACCTTTGATGATAATTTTGGAGCCATTATTTACTCCCAAATGTAAAGAGGACCTTAGGGGTTGACGATCCATACCTCAAAACTACAACGAACTATTTGGCATCAAAGCTTTGATTAGTGTTGAATATACATTTTCGAAGGAACTTGTATCAACGTAACAGTACACTTAGCCATTCCTAGAATATTCGAGTATGGTCTTTCACCAAGATAAACTGTTATTTTTTGTCTCAATAGAATTTTAGTGCCCCTAAATCACTAGTACAGCTCGTTTGATAAGACCCAATTCAGTGCACTCGCACTCCATATCAGTGGGTAGATACCATAGTCAACTACAAAAAAGCACCTACAAAAAAGCACCCAAAAATTGGAAAAACTAAGACACTTATGGGAGAAGACTCTCCTGAAGACCAAATCTACAACATGTATGACGTCTAATATAATAATTTTGGATGTTGAAGTCACATGGGATGGTTTTTTTTTCTTGTTTATGGCTTTTCCCTGTGCCATGTGGTTTTTCGCGGCATAATAATTGGACAGGCGGGTGGGTTTTCGAAACATGTAATGTGTATATTTTCTTCCTTAAATATCGTTTGGTAGTTCTTCTTGGATGGTGATCTAATTTTCTGGGAAAATTGTATTTACTTGGGTTGAATCATTGCTTTAATTGTGAAATGGATTTTTACGTGGCTTTTCAACACTTTCATCAGAGTAGTTTCCGCGAAATGTCATATAATAAGGGGAAAATGTATGTAATGTTCAAAAATATTTAAGAACCCGCAAAAAACAAAACATAAAAAACAAAAACAAAAAAAAAAAATTAATAAAGGAAAAGCCAGAAATAATTACTATATAAAACAAGTAATCTAAAAATGTCCAACTTCTTGAAAAAGCCCCCCTTGACGACTTCCCCTTATGATATTCAAAGGCTACGGTATTGAAGTGTTTACGGAATTTAGTGGCCGCACAGGTACTGCCCGACATACCAAGGCAAACCTCAGCAGGTGATTCCTTAGTCAAATTAGAGAAGAGTCATCTAACGCTTTTGAATCATTTTATCTGAAGGGATATTGAAACAGAGGTAAAGAAAAAAAAAAAAAAAAAACAAAAAAAAACAAAACAAAAAAAACAAAAAACAAAACAAATAGCCCAGATTCTGGCTGGAAGTGCTGTGGCCATTGTCCATGACTCGTTATTAATGCACTGAACTCTTGACGGGGCGGGAAAGTAGTTTCCCCAAATGAATCTTTCTAAGTCCAATATCTTGGCAGAAGATCCCAACAGAGACTTTTTGGGACGGGGGCCAACAGAGGGGGGTGGCAATCACAGTGTATGAGTATGAGATCCAAAAAACTCAGCTGGTGAAGACCCTCAACAAAAGCACTGTTGTAAGCAGATGTTTCACTTTGAAGAGGTAATAACAAGCCAGAAGAACATACCGAAGTTTAAAGGAAAAGAAAATCTAGGCAAAAAACAAAAACAAAAACAAAAACAAAAACCCCTGCACATCGTGTTTGGTCAACATTTGTTGCTCTGAAATTGGTACATGTTTATGACATTTCCAGTGGTCTTGGGTTGTGTGTGCATTGCATGGGTAAACGGGCGAAGCAACTTCCTGTATGGGTCAACGCAACCGGTGAAAGTGTGGAAACGTTTTTCCTATTTTCTGGTAAGCATGCCTCCTTTTTTTTTTTTTTTTTTTCTTTCAATTAATGGAGACTTTTTAGCTCTCAGTAGGCTTTCTAAACCATTTGAACTGTGTGACAGGCCAAACCTTCAAGTCCCAGCCAAACCTTCAAGTCCCAGCCAAACCTTCAAGTCCCGGCTAAAGTTGTATCGACCTTGGGTCTCAATTCTCGCCTTTCCTAACCATGGCCTGACTGAAATCCTCTACAAAGCGAACGAGCCCCGTTAACCAACAACACCTATCAACCCTAACGTACCATGCTAGATACAAAAAGGTGGTAACTTCAAGACTCTGTTACAGCCCCAAGCTAAAAGAAACCGCGCCATTTCATTATTCGTTTTCGCGTTGGCCTGAAACTAGCGCTTGCAACCATGCCACGGCCTAAAATCCAGTACGAGACGTGTTTCACGCACAATAGGCCACCTACACGTCACCATCGGATTTCGCTTCCACGACTTGCCATTCCAGACAGAAGATTGGAAAGAGTTTAGCCGGTTTATCGTGGCTTAGCCCAAAAACGCACTACCCATGTTGGTTTTAAAATTTCCCTCTTCATTGTTAATACCACAGGTGTTCAGGGAGAATACCCAGGAGTAAATATTGGAAAGGAAAAAACCAAAAGAAAACTAAAAGAACACTAAAAAAACAACATAAAAACTAAAAAAACAACAACATATAAACATAAAAAAAAAAAACACAAAAAAAACACAAAAAAACACAAAAAAACACACAAAAAAAACAAAAAAAACAAAAAAAAAAATTGGATAATAGTTCAACCGACACCGACACCGGTACTGGTTCTTTTTCTTTTTATTCTCAAAATATGCCACACTTGATGGTTCTGCTCTGGTGGGCACTGTTGTCTGTTAGCTGTTTTCTCGCCTCGATTTCTTGTTCTGCGGGGAACACCCCAAAAATCATTTGCAGCCTGCACTTGTACAATGGATAGGTGGGGGACAGAGGGGAAATGAATAATATTAGCCAATTGCGTTTTCATACACGGTAATTCAAAAGAGCGTATAAAGGATGAAGAAATTAGCAACAAAAACGTGGATTGAAAAACAGAGAACAAAAACAAAAACAGAAACAGAAACAAAAACAACAAAAAACAAAAAACAAAAACAATCAGCCAACTTCATCGAGTCCTTCTACTAACTGTCGGAACAAGATTAGGCTTGGGAAGATATTACAACATTAAAGAGAGCTCAAAAGAAAACAAAACACCACAGGAAGTCATTGCATAGGCCACAAAGGTATAAAAATCTAGAAGAAGCACTTAGAATCAACTCCCAAAGATCACCTCCTAAACATAACTGCCAAACATAACTGCCAAACATAACTGCCAAACAAAACTGCCAAACCTAACTGCCAAAAATGTCGCTTGAAAAGGAAAAGCTTCCTCATATAGAGAAAGTCGAGTCTTCTGGGTCACCAATAGCTGATGATTTCTCCCACATAGACGAAAAAAAGTTGGTTCGCAAGATTGATTTCCATCTTCTTCCGTTGTTCATCGTGTTGTACCTATTATCCTTTTTGGACAGAGGTAACATTGGCAATGCAAAGATCGAAGGCTTGGCCGAGGATCTCAATCTCACCGGAAACCAGTACAACTTGTGTCTCATGGTATTCTTTCTCTTCTATGCCTTTATGGAGGTGCCCTCCAATATGATCTTAAAAAGAACTCGGCCAAATGTATACATCCCACTCACGGTGGTTTTGTTTGCTGTGGTGATGACTTGCATGGGAACGGTGAAAAACTTTGGCCAGCTTTTAGCCACTAGAGCTTTGCTCGGGACGTTTGAGTCGGCACTTTTCCCAGGAATTTCCTACATTCTTTCCCGCTACTATAAGAAAAACGAGTTGTTGGTGCGGCAGTCGATTTTCTTCTCGGCAGCATCTATGGCAGGTGCGTTTTCGGGACTTTTGGCGGCAGCCATTTCAAAAATGCATGGCGTGGGCGGGTACGAAGGCTGGAGATGGATTTTTATCCTAGAAGGCCTAGTTACTTTCATCGCTGGTGTAATGGCGTTCTATTTGTTCCCAGTGTTTCCCTCCAAATCGTCCTTTTTAAGCGAAGAAGAGCGCCAATTTGTGGTGCACAGGGTTCAGTACTCTTCGAATGTCGATGGCTGGGCATATAGTAGGGAAGAAGATTCTGAAAAACCACCCCTTTTGGGCGAGGATAACCGCAATGATAAGCTGCAAATCTGGGCCGTGTTGAAGGACTGGCAGTGCTGGTTCCAGATGCTTTCATATGTGGGCATTTTGCTTCCGTTGTATGCGATTTCGCTTTTTACACCCACCATCATCAAAACCATGGGGTATTCTTCCACAAAGACCCAATTGATGAGCGTGCCCATCTATATTGTGGCGGCAATTTGTGCTATTTTACAGGGGTTCGCATCTGATTATGTCGGGTTACGCTCTCCGTTCTTGGTACTCAACTTCACTTGTATGGCTATCGGGTACATTGTGTGTGTCACGGGTAACCCGTTGACAAACGCCAAAGGGGTTTATGCCGGGATCTACATTGCTGCTATTGGGATCTATCCGGGGATTCCCATGTCGATTGTGTGGAATGCTAACAATTTGTCCGGCACATATAAGAGAGCCATTGGAATAGGGTTCCAGATTGGAGTGGCCAACTTCTCCGGGGCTTTTGTGTCGAACTTCTACCGGTCCCAGGATGCCCCCTACTTTCGGTTTGGACACGGTCTAGTGCTTTTGTTTGTGGGTATTGGGGCGTTGTTCACCGGTGGGCTCATTCTAGGCTACATTTGGGAAAATAAGAACAAACGTGCAGCAATTGCAAGGGGAGATTATGCTGGGGTGTCGGAAGAAGAGCTTTTGAAGATGGGAGATAAGAACCCATATTTTGCTTACAGACTTTGAGTAGGGCTGGGGGTCTTGCACTTTAGGTCACCCACGAAATCTTTTCCAGAATTTTAAACCCGAATAGTGATAACCGCACCCAGTAGAGAAAAATACAAATAGAAATAAGGGATAACGTACTTCCCGACAGGTCGAGAATCCCGGATGGTCGAGAATGCGAAAAAGAAAAAAGAGAAAATAAATGCTTCGATTTCAAGCAACGATTACTCTGTCCGTTCGTTTCTAAAATATGTAAAATTCCATGTATGCATACTCCCAATAATCAGGTACACCGTGGATGTTTTTTTTAAAAACAAACTTCAAGTTTGAGTATGTGACATATATATTAAGCACGAGGTCGAAAACCGCGTAAAACAGAAGAATGTCAAGTTTTTTTAAGCGTAATTTCCTCGCCCCTGGATCGGTAAACTAAGTTAGAAATTACTGAGGTTCTTTTTCATACACTTAAAAGTCAAGTAGGAATCCTGGCCAATATAAGGCTACATTGTGGTTTACATTATAAAGTGTTGAAGTTTATGAAAGACCTAGTCACGTGATAATTATAAGTGCGTTCGGTGAGCGCTTTGCGAATTGCCAAGATATAAGCCTTGATAAATTCTTCTTTATGAACTGTTTTATCACCGAAATCTGAGTTTTGCAGTATGAGGTCCGAGTAAGCGTTTTTAATGGTGAAATTCAAGATTTAGCAAGAGGTTCCAAAATGTGAGATGAGTGAGGGGGCATGCAAAGCGGGATCATGTTATTTTTTTCACAAACTTCCTTAAACTCTGTAGTTAGATGACTACCATGACCATCAAGTATCAAAAGCCGATATTTGCCCCAGGGGTTTCT
>JAJMHT010000221.1:0-24281 GCA_030583145.1 Metschnikowia vanudenii
TTCTGGATCTTCTGGATCTTCTGGATCTTCTGGATCTTCTGGATCTTCTGGATCTTCTGGATCTTCTGGATCTTCTGGATCTTCTGGATCTTCTGGATCTTCTGGATCTTCTGGATCTTCTGGATCTTCTGGATCTTCTGGATCTTCTGGATCTTCTGGATCTTCTGGATCTTCTGGATCTTCTGGATCTTCTGGATCTCCCGGATCTTCTGGATCTTCGGTTCCTTTGGTTACTTCTGTGACTTCAGGAGCATTCTCCTCATATGCTCCCTCGACTTCATCTGTTTCTATATTAGTGGGTGGATCTTCCCACTTTTCTGTGATTCTGACTATGTTGATCACCCCTCTCTTGGCCTTGCTTCTCTAGTTTTTTTTAAAGATCATTGGCTTTTTCGTGTTCCTTGGACTTTCGGTTTTTTCAACCTTTTCGCTTTTCGAGATGATTCACAAGGATCTTGTTTTGCAACACACATTTATGGACGCATGGATTCTCGTGAATTTAATCACTCATGTATAGTTGTTTTTCCAGTTTTTAAGCTGGGTTTTGGAATATACATTTCTTTAAATATGGATTACCTTCTTTTCTCGCAGTATTCATAGTGTCCTTTACTCATCGCATGTGTACCTTGTGTTTATAAGGAGCGGACTTGTTAGCTTTTAACAATAATTTTGCCACAGAGCAAGCTGTTGTTTGGTGTGCATATAGTAACCAGAACGTGAAAAAGCCAACACCACCTCCCGCATAGGTGAGTCTTGAGTAGTGTTCCACAGTCGCAAAGCTGTTAGAACGTAGTGACGTAATTGGATTATCGTTTATTATACAATGTAATTAGTATTGAAACCCCTAAGGAGAAAAAGCCCCTGTTGGGTATATGCTTTTTCTCTCCACATCGGGCGCCCCGGGGCGAGCGCCCTGGTTCATTCACGCTTAACCGGATTACCGCTTGTCACGTGTCGCCGTGTTAACAGCGACCGTTAACAAAAGCCGATGTTTCGAGGTAAAAATTTATGGCTATTTATTTTTCATATCCTCTTCCCTTTTCTTTAAGGGTCCTCTTCTCTATTTCTACAAAGACTCAATTGATGCCTAAGTATCCAATGAGAGACAACTACGCTGAGTTGTCTGATAGTCTTAAGTACTGCTTCAGTCACTGATTCCGTCATCTCGTCCACTTCCTTGTGCTATAGGTCACTTAGTCTTTATAAACACGGCGGAAGAGTCTACAAAGTTGTCTCTGTTGAATAAATGCATTTCCCATGGTGCAGGCTACATGAACTGAGGTATCCATACCACATGACTCCTTTCTTCTTGATTGCTATTGCTGGCTTAAGAGTGCGAAAACCCCTGTCTGGGCTTTTCCCACTTCTAACTAATTCACTCTTCTACTGAAACACTGATACACCCACGATCACTCACCCTTCTTATTTAGATACTTCACTATGGCTAATACAAGATCCACCCCGAGTGCTGTAACAAGCACTACGACTCCTTCTTTAACTAAGACAAGTAAGACTAAGCCAACTAGGTATGAGTTGATCACTTACCTTTAACTTTGAAGGTCCGTCCTTATGAAAAGCTTCTGGACCTCCAGTCGAACTACCTTAGACGCAGCCGCTATAGTTTCCTCTCAACCGTGTCCAATACTGCAGACACCTATAGCTTTGACGCTCAGCCTGCATAGACTTCAACAAGTAGGATGACGCGCACAAAGAATTGGGTTTATAGTTCGTAGTTCGGGACCACGTCTGGGAGAGGGGCGGAACGGGCCCCCGTTAGCAGAGCGGGTTATCTGGAAAAAAAACCTAAAATCTCTGAAAGCACTAAGAATTTGGTTCAGAAAGGAGTTACTGTCGGTATTTGGGGTTGGAGCATGAAGGCTATAGATTAAAAAACTGTTTAACTGGATACATTAAAAACGCGAAATTTTATCCACTTAGCCAGGATATCCAGATACGCAAAATTTGGGACGTTTTCTTTATGGAGGAAATTCCCCGGAGTGCTTGGAATCAAAGAAGATAGTGAAGTCTCAGATAAATATCTAATTAGAAAAATAAAGTCTTCCTTTCTTTTGCTAAATATTCGCTTTTCCAAACTTTTTGAATTTTTGAATTCCCTGCCCACCAAAATGGATATTACATGTGCTTGAAATAAACATAAAATGACGTTCTTTTTGACAAAATACTAGATGGATAAATATCAAATTTTCAAGTAGCAATATTAGGTTTCGACGTGAAACCATGTTTTAAATTGATGATAACAAATGATTTCATACAAGCGCTAAACTGAAACGAGACTGGAAAATAAAAGTGTGCGCAATAAAGTGGGTATCGGACCTCACTTTATAGCGCAGTCGCACATAAATGAAACTCTGAGTGGAATTTTAGATTTGGGATTCCACGCACGGCACTCGAAATGTCCCAAGCGTAGTAACGCCAAGCAAAGTTCCTAAGACCGGGCTTTACTAACTTTTATACGGTGTTAGCTAGCAATTAGTTATTATGAAAGACATTATAGCGTGGAAGTAAATTGATTATTGATGTTTTATTTGAAAATTGGGATATCCGGCATATAGAACAATTGTTCTTGTTGAGTGAAAAGCCGTAGAGCGGTGAGAATGCCGCGAACGGCTTGTCCGAATGCCGTGTGGCGCGATCTGCACTAAGCTCTCTTTCTGAGTTGATGAAGACAATGAGAGTGTTACCCGGAGTTGCCAAGACATCTAGGATGTTTTTGGAGAAAAGGTTCTAGGCATGAATCTTTTCTACAATATATAAGGACCTAGGGAAATCCGCTCACTGGAGGAGTTTCCTAGACTAACTAATCAAGCTGAGTCTCCTCTCTACTATATATTATTGAATATAACTATGGCTCGTGTAACTCCTCCAGCAGTAACTACTGCAACTCCCAATGCTATCTTTGCTGATAAGATGGCAAAGTTCCAACCTGTCCCGCCACTGCATGCAGACACTTGGAAGTACGACAACACTCCTGTGGCGTATACTTTTAACGCTGCACTGGTGTCTGATCAACAGTTCTTGCAATCTACATCAAGAAAGGGGATTGAATCCCTTCGGGCGTAATGTGATTTCTATCCCTTAGATTCAATGAATATTTTGCTCTATTAAAGACAGAGAATTATATTTGAAGAAACAAATGACATCAAACCAAGTCCATAGTAGGTTTATGTTTTTAACAGTGCTTTAAACAATGTTTTTGCATCTTTTAATACTACCGATGACCAGCGAAACTGTCAGAGAGGTGGCTCACTTGGGTTTGCCGTTACGTCGTTTCTGCTCACATGTGGCCTCTACAACTTGGCCTACAATGGGTGAGCTCTTATCCTCTCTGGTTTCGTGGTTTACCCTGTACTTAGCCGCTCCTGTTTCCCGTAAGTGCGGAATCAGGGATTATATAATAACCGGCCTGTCCCCCTTCTGGGTAAAGAGCCAAGCAAGTATCAAGTACAATAATACACCTATTGTTGAATTACCTATGGTTGAACTACCCTTCACCGGACCTGGAGCTGACAGAAACTGCTAATTAAACTTTATTCTGCGCATTACCCCACTCGATACACTTTCTCTTAATCGAGGTCTCCAGCTAACACCATGGACTTCGACCATTTAGCTGAACCATAAGCCTTGATAGACTGGATTATAACTTGATCAAGAAGCTGAAAGATTCACGTGGTACCCGGTAGAAAAGACGCAATTTTGGTGCCGAGGGGGATTGAGGGGCTCCCCCTTTATATGAACCAAAAAATAACCCACAATGACTTAATGATCTGTGGAAATCTTAAAAGCCTTCATGCTAATGTACCCAGCTATCCAGTTTAGTGCGAAATGCACCCAGTACACGACTGGAGAACGGAGCAGTAAGATCCGGAAAATTCTTTAACTAAAACACGTTAAGTATTTTTTTCTTTCTGCTTTTTAATCGAGTTATATAACATTTTATACCGGTGCAGTAAGTCTAAAAGACATTACCACCGAAGGACCTTACCAAATTTTGATAGTATCACTCGTAAACTTGTGTTTAATTTGCCGCATTTGACTTACAGTTCAACATACACGTCCTTTTGAGATTTTCAAGTCCGACTACTTGTTGAATTTATGAGACGATCAGTTAGATGCGCTCACGTCACACATGCTTTACAGGACTCTGGTATTTCTGTGAAGTGGTTCAGTTATGCTGGCCTCTAACTTACAACCACCTAGGTATCTGCTGTTCTGGTGATTTGTTCTCTTGTGTGGACCAAAACCCTTCTCCTTTCTTCCCTAAGAAAGTCTGGTTCCCCGCGCTCGCACACTTGTGGTCGTGCCTCGGCCTAAAACCCCTCGCAAAACTGGGAAACTCAAATTCACAACAGAACATCACTTCTCTGGGTTTTCCTTCTTTAGTGTTTCCCTTTCTTCCAGATATAATCACAGCAAGCGTGTTTTTTTTTTCCATCAGCGTCCTCATTAAATGCTTGCATCGAACCACAAATCAAGCATGTGCACAATTTCGTACTTAACTTGAGCTTGTATGTTTCCAGAAACCGTCACAAAAACATCCAATTCAACCTCGTACTTTATCCATGATTCTGCGGAGTTCGAGTGCGTCGTGTTCATGTATATTCCTTTTGGGGTTGTGGGAGTGTCTGGAAACGTAGACTCTCAAGGCTCTCCATGATGACTCACGGGCTATAGTAGTGGGCGCAAAGCTTGATTAGATCACACCAGAGTCAATTGTTTTGCTTCTTGCTTGGTCAGTGAAATCAAACTTGTCAATATTCTCGAAACCAGCATTTGCCAAGCGTTGAAAAGCACCATAAATTACAGTTTTTAAGACTCTAAGATATCCAAGATCAAGTGGTTGTGGATTGTCAGCTGAGCATAATGACACGCTGAGTATTATCACTCTATCCTTTCAAATTTTGGTAAAAGTTTCTGACGACTGGCTCGATGACCATGAAAGAAGTGGCGGCCTTTCATGCGTGATCCTGTCGAGGTAATCAAAATTTCTTTGAGATAGCGGCATGAGATTTTATTGGAGTTTGTGTTTTTTTTGTTTTTTTTTTTCTCAATATGAACATTTATAAGTCTGGGTTGGTGATTATTTTCCGCTGTGTGCACGATTTAATTTTCGAGTTGTGATTCCTTCTAGTCAACGACTCGTTTACTTCGCGATCGCGGTAAGCCAGCAAAATGTTTGGATAGCTTTCTTAATGGTGGAAGTGCCAACTTAATATTGCATCCATCTTTCTGCTCAATAATAATCAGCATATTACCAGAGTATTTTAATGGAAACCCCCTAAATATGTTGTCTGGAAATATTAAAATATAGAAAAAGCAAGCTAAAAGCTTAATTTATAGTGCACAGTTGTACAAGGGACTCTTCCCTTGGTGAGGAAAATCGAGAGATGCAGAGACATTTATGAGATGTCGTACATAGGAATTAGGTAAATGAAGTACGTAGAAAAGAGAGGTGAATACATGATATTCTTTGATTTTTTCTTTCTTTAACGAAGTATTGCCATGTGCTCGAGACCACATTTCCATAAACTAATTCCCAATAAGTGTTGATGTGGAGAGCGAAACTAGCCGGATAAATTTTCAGGCTTTTGCACACAATAAGCAATCATTTGCAAGTAACTCACTCAACGCAACCACCTCTGTGATTATGCCTATATGCTCTTGAAGCATCGTCGATGAAACCCACCAAGTCTTAAAAGTTTCCTTTGACAATTCTGCTTCACGTTTTCCAAAGTGCCGGAAGCTGGCCGATTGTATCCAATTAAAGCAATACAGGACTTGAAAAGAGAATGCTAGAATAGGAAACTTCAACATCTGTGGGTTCGCTAATGTCACACAATGAAATAATTCAATGCCAGTCTTGAATAGCTGATATGGCAAGTCCTGCCCTAATTGCTTCGCACCTTCACATCCCCAATATGCTGGTGACTTGACTAAAGTATCCATGAAAAGTCTCGTAACGTCCCTTAAAAATGCCGCGACTGTGGAAATAGTCTTCAGGACGGCCTCAGAACTAAGTTCTGAACCCCCATCAAGGAGCTTCATATCATATGCATTCATGGTCTTAATAGTTGATTCAATGAAAGCATCCTCGAATTCCAGTCTACCGCTAAAGTCTTTTGAAATTGTGACCGACTCTAAATCACGAATAATCTCCTTTTGAACATCTTCAGAATTAACAGATACGACTTTGCACAGGGTCATCTCGTTAAGAGCCACCATCCTTTTCAAAATTTTAATAAAAGTTCTTAGGCAGCTTTCATCGATGTTTCTGAGATGTACAAATTCGGATTCAAGCACACTCGTTAAACTTTTTACTGCCATTCTAAACTGGAATTTGAATGTCATGGATACTTCCTGGTCCGATGAAACGATCAAAGGGAAGATCCATAATAAAATCACAAGATATAAATGCATAAAAGCTTCTTTTGGCGCTGCTTTGTTCAGTAAAGCAACCATTGTGTCCACCACGATTCTCAAAATATTCTGATAGTTTTCACCAAGAGAAATAGCCGCATTCAAACTCTGCATCAGAGGTTCAATGTCAGAGATATAACTTTTCAAAGCGAGCATTGACCTCTCCATGTTACGCCGAGCCCATTTGCTTTGTGGAGGTACCGACTCAGGTGTTGATTTCCAACTTCGGGGCGAACAATCCGAACGAGGGAATCGGTGCGATAGCTTGATAAAACTATGTGATGATTTTTTTGAAGGCAAAAGAAGTTTCGGAGATGAGATTCGTGATGCCGAAACTGGTACCATAGGTACAATTGCTTTGATTAAATTTGGGGCTTGGGCGCCTTTGACTTGCGAGGTTTTCGGGTCACTTTTCGCGGTTTTACTTTCAAAATATTGATCTAGTTTTGGAATTTCCAACTCGAGTAAGTTGAGAATTTCTGTATCAATTAGGTCCTCGTTCCACTTTATGCCAATGTAGTGGTACTTTGAATCGCCTCTCCTTCCAAATCTCTTTTGAACCAAATTTGGATAAATCAAATTCATTATCCGACCTATTTTTGGTTGGGGTAAAATGACACCATCTTCTTCAAAATCCGTACTAATTGGGTATTTTTGGAGGAGCTTTCGACATAAAATAAGATACATCTTGTAAAGAGATGCCCTCGAGGTACTGAAATTTGCCCCGTATTCCTCGTCAATAAGTATTACGGAATTCAAAATGATCTTGATTGCCAAGAAATTACGAAGAATCTCACGGAAGTTCATCGACGGCCGTTTCAGAACAGAAGTGACCGTTGGGCATTTACTGCCACGACTGTCTCGAAAATTATCGAGAATTAGGCGACAGAACTCGAGGCCCCTGCGCTTCAGGTCAGAATTTTTGTGACTTTCAGGAAGGCACATTTGCGGATTCATTGTAGACTTAGAATCCAACGCTTTTTCATTATAGAGCAAATTGAAAAGCTCGTCTAACAAGATATGCTGGTGGTTGTCTTTCAAACATTCCACTAAAACTGCACACACATTATGTGCTGTAACGTTTTCGAACAATGGACAGAACTTGCTAAACAACTCTTCCGCCCCCACCAGAGGATGTCTCGCATCTTTAAAGTTTTCTTTCGTTTCTTTGGAAAATTTGTCCCTGTGAAATTCCATGACTTCATTTTCTTGTTGTTTTTCCGAGACCGTCACTTTTTTGTATGGGGGCATGGAAATAAGTGACTCCGGCCTCTCTGGAATAGTTGAGTTTGATAACTTTGGTAAGTTGACATTTTGAATCATGTCCAGGAAATGGAAAGGGGGAATCTGTGAAAGCTCTGGTAAGAATGAGGCTTCAGGTAAATATGAGTGTTCAGAAATTGTGTTGGAAGTATATTGGCTAACAAGCTGTAAAGCTAATAGGCGATCATTTGCGAACAACTGATCCGATAAAGTGGGATGGCTGGACATTGTGTCCCATCCATTGCAAACTTGAAACGTATTAAACGGTTCCGCCAGATAAGAGACACCCGTCTGATCCATGGGCTGCAATTGACCCGAATGAGGTATGGTTTGTGAAGCTGAGTTCACCATGGTTCGAAGTGGACATGGTGGAATGGATTCATGGGAAGCTAAAGAATGAGGAATGGACCTTTGGGGCTGTGAACATGATACACAGTGTATTGGTGGTGAGCCATGTGGCATTGGTTGGTTCATGTTGGGTGTTTTGCATGCAATATTACCTTTGAGGTTTGAACCAGAGATCACTGCAGAGGAGGATTCATCTTCTTCCGTGACTGTTCGTAGTCTTTTTATCAATGGGCGATCTTTTATGAACATTTCAGAATTCTAAAAGGTTACCCACAACAACTTCTGAAAGAAGTTTCTGAGATGATTAATTGAATGTGCAACGAACTTGCTTTTGTTCTTTTATTGTCAAAAACTCCAATTCCAACTGCTCTAGGACAATGCTGATGTGCCAAAGATGTAGACGGTAAGAAAATTCATAAACTGGTGTATTGATAAGTCAAATTTTAATGAAGAACAGCGTTTTTGGTCGACTCAAAGCAAAGATTCAATTCTTTGGCACCGGTGCCAAGAATAGTGCGAAGATTTCAGAGATAGCGAGTTAAAACTTTTGACAGATTCGCGGTTTTGACCGGCCCCTTGGGCAATGTCGGTAAAACCTGCCGGAAAAAGTTCCTGTCTGTTGCCCGATAAATTTGTGTGGACTGTATATTATTGATACACTGGCGCGGGGGTTTCCTAAGTTCCAACCTTTTCATTTGAATCTTCGGGGCATATGGGAGATTGGTAAGATACCTAACATCCCTAAAATATATGTTCCGGGTATTTTAACGCCTCTCATATTTTGAGGGCTCCTGAAATCTGGTGTAGTGTCAGAATAGGATTCTATACGTAGCCTGTTCTGAGGGTTTAGGTGTGTATTCTGTTCTTAGACCTAAAATAAGCTTGACCTCTCTTCTCGTCCCGGGCGTGGCCCGCGTCTCGAAAAGTACGTCGACGTAACGGGGTCGTGCGGGAACCACTCCTCACGACCCTACGTTACTATCACGTGTGTCTACTTAGCTACATGGGCTAAAGCCCTCTTGGTATCTAGTTACTTCCTCAAATGTAGTGTTTTTTTACTCAATTGGGAAGTGAACATATATATTGTGTTTTTTGCCAGAATTACGCAGACTTCAAAGTACAAAACTATTGCCAATGTCAGACAGAGTATACGTGGCTGGCTCAAACACGGTGCTGGCTAAACGTTACCCCTGCCGAAATCGGAATATATAAGGACCGGAATTTCCACATCTAATGATGGAGAGGCCATTTTTTCAACTACTGTTTTGTTAGAAATAGTTAATAAATCTGCTAATTGTAAGAAGACGAAAGAAACAGGTACGAAGGAAGATTGAAGATTAGGAGTTGATTGAAGAATGTAAATTGACACTAATTATGTAGGAAAGGTAGTTAAAAAAAGAATGGTCTCTCCATCAGGGTTGCGAGTCATCGTAATTTGTCGTCTTATCGTCTTTTCGTGTTCACTAAAAAGGAGCTTTTTCTCATCGTAATACTAAATGCGATTTCGCATTTTGTACTACAATATCCCTTTTAAAGAGTAAGATTTGGACAGCACCTGACTGGATTTTGTGATACCCGAATAGTTCTGGCTTTTCGGAGTTTAGAAAGCAAAACCTTCCCAGGTTTGTTCAGAGAATTATCTACTTGATGGATGAGGGTTCATAATTGGGTTATTGGTGGATATTATCAAGTTAATCCTAAATTGACAAAAGTGCCTTCGGAAGCGATCACTTTTGTTACCCAAGCAAGATTGAAAGATTTAGTTAAATTATTCAGAGTCCAATATCTTCTTTAATTTAAGTGAAAATTCTTGGACTAAAATAAATTTAATACCTCGAATTGATTGTTAAGAAAAGTCCTGCTAATGGGTGGCAAAATAACCCAAAACGAGGATTTTCAGGAAAGTAATGCCTTGAAGAAAGAAATTCCAGAGAATAATGTTTATGTTTACCACCACTTTCGATGTTCCGAGAGTGATGGATATAGTGTTTTAGGGAATAAGAATCATTTTCTTGATGATTCATTCAAACTTCAACATTATAAGATTGGCTTTGAGTATTTAAACAAGGAGCAAAGGGGTTTGGGGTTAAATTACTGGCGCATCTTTGCCAAACTATCGGTGATACTATTTAAAAGGACGTTTACAATTTTTTAATATGATAGTGCTGGATCTCTGAATACTATACTCGATTTTCGACGAGATCGAATCCCAAATTCAATGTTTTCAATGGAATTATAAGATGTCCTGGTCACATTTCAACTTTCACCTCCGGAGATATTCATACATACACGAGTTTCAAAACCAGTGAGGTAGGTAATTTTTGAGGGTACAATTCTACTGCCGTAGCAGACACACGCTAGTGTGACATAGGTCACGCAGGGTGGTACCCACACGTCCTTGTGTCGTTCGTGCTTAGAAGGACCACCAAGCTTATGTTGGTGTAAGAACAGAATACACACTTAAACCCTCACAACAGGCTACGCATGGGATCATATTCTGAGATTTGGTAGCGCAGCTAAGTTACGATCTTGGCGGAAGAATAAATGATCTCAGTGGCGGACGAAATCGCACAAATAGAAGGAAAACCAGATTGGCAGGGCTATCATCCTCGACAAACTAAACTACAAATCGGAGTTTTCTGGTGACCATCTGGATAAAGGCTCTGGCCGCGAATGGCTCAAAAAACATCAAGGTTCATTTTGACCAACTTGACGAAGACTCCGAAGAACATGACGGGCGACATGGTCGATAAAGCAAAGAACCACGGGAAGTTTGGGCTGTATGCGGACTTTACCACATCGTTCATTAAGTGCTGACAATTTCAGAAAGGAAAACCGACATTCTACACGAATTTGTTAAGAACGTGCAAACAGGTAATTTTAGACCTTACGGACGCTCATTTTTAGAAATCGTTGCTAAAACTGAAGGGTACAATTTCCCCAGACTCACGACTTGATCGAGGGAGACATCATCTACAAGTTTTTCCTTCGACGACGACGACGAAGACAAGCACTCCGGTAACGACTACAGGGACTGTTCCGAGAGGACAATAAGGGAACAGCAAGCGGCAGTTGGGATTGAGTAAAAACTCCAATCACAAGCCGATCAATGGAGCGAACAGGTACACTACCCAGCAAATCGCACGCTTGTTTATGGTGGTGGATAACCACCCCAACAACGAGGAACGCCAACGACGAGGGAAAAGCCCAGGACCGGCTTTAGTGTCAGGAGAACCCTTCGACGTCGGACTATATGACGAGAAGCTTGTGGCAGTGACTCTAAGTATGAACAAGATCACAACACACGGAAGCGAGCGAGAGGCTCAAGGAAACGAAATCGAGCGAGAGGCTCACGGGAAAAACACAAACAAAAACACAAACAAAAGAGCAAATCAGATGGATCAAGTGCTAAGTGGTGAACTAGACGCAGGTGCTGAGACCAAAGACTCCGAAGGCCCAATCGATGCAGACGGCGCGATAGAATCAAGTGCAGAAGTAGAATCCGCTTCCGAGCCGGCGTTACGACTTGAGTTGCTAACGACCACTCAAGTCTCGCGCTACTCGATTTCGGGTTTACAGCAGACTTCATAGACAGTGAGCTCGTGAAACGCCTCAAGATTCGGACAGGAACCACTCAGAAACCGTTCCCAAGCGACGCTCACGTCCATGGATGCACGAGTGGACGGACTCAAATTTTGGAGATGCTTTTAAATATACCCAGGACTTGTGGGAGACATCGTCCTCGGCCGACCATTCCTTAAGACGTACGCACTATACGGTGATTTCGAGCGTGCAGAACTCAACGGTCGACCACTCAAATGTGGCAAACAAGCAAACCTTCTGGGAGTTCCGACACCCACAATTGCGTTGACCTCCGCTACAAAGGTAGGGCGAGAGTTCAAGAAGAGGACTGACGAAGTTTTCACTCTTCTTGTTCGTAGCAATTCCTTCCCGAGCTCAAGCAAGGCTGGTTGGGTGAACCAAGAACTTTTTGATCTTACGGAATTTAATGCAGTGGTTTGGGATGAGTTAGCGCTGGGCTTACGTCCTAATAGAGACATACAACATACCATTGAGATTATCCCCGGTTTTTGACCCACCTCACGACCACCACACCGACTCACTTTTGAAGAAAAGAAAGAACTCGCGTTGCAAATTGAGAAGCTTTTAACCGAAGGCAAAATTGAACCTTGCGGGTCACCATACGAACCTCCCGTACTTTTCGTCCGGTATCAGGATGGTACTCGAAGACTTTGCGTGGCCTGCAGAGGATACAACGCTACCACCATTCGCGAGCGTTTCCTCTGCCATTTATCGAGAATATTTTCGAACCCCTCGCGGGTGCAAAGTATTCGCCTCCTTGGATATCCATTCTGGTTACCACTGTCAGAAATAGTTATAAATCTGCAAATTGTAAGAAGACGAAAGAAACAGGTAGGAAGGAAGATTGTAGGAAGATGTTGAATGTAGATTGTAGATTGAAACTTATTAAGTAGAAAAAGTAGTTAAAATAAGACTGGCTTTTCCAATAGTAGATATGGAAATGCCGGGGTTTATATATTGCGGTTTCCAGGAACGCGGTACGCGTTTCTGAAGGAAAAAAGGGGCTCGCAGGGTTTTAGCCAGCACCGTGTTTTAGCCAAACACTTATACTCTATCTGACAACCACAAGGTGCGTATGTATGCTAAATACGTGTGCAAAACGGCATTCGTGACACCGCATGGTCAATACACCTGGCGAGTTATGCCATTTGGTCTCACGAATGCTCCGGCTACATTCCAGCGTCTAATGAACCACATCTTCGCACACTTCTTAACCGATCGGTGGTCACCTACCTCGACGATATTTTAGCTAAAAACATCGAGGAACACCGCATCCATTCACGACCAGTGTTTGAAATTTCACTTTCGCATCTGTTGGTGGCAAAGGCTTCTAAGTGTTATTTTTTTTTTTTGCAACAGGAACTCCACTTTTTTGGGACACTTACTTAGTGCAAATGGAATTCGGCCAAATCCAGATAAGGTGAAGGCAGTATACGACTGGTCTAATGTGGCGACCGTTAAGCAGGCACAGAGTTTCTTGGGGTTTGACGGGGTTTCACCGATGGTTCATATCGGGTCACGCGAGTTACACGAGCTGCATCCACGACTTCATCGCCGGTCCAGTGCCTTGGTCATCCACCCATGACTTTATGGTGACTGCTTTAAAAGGAAAGCTTACTGCCGCACCCATTCTAATTCTCCCGAATCCTGAACACATTTACGGTGGTCTACATAGATGCAAGCAATTGAAACATGGGTGCCGTACTACTCCAGGTTGATGCCGACAATAAACTTCTTGGTGTGGTGGCGTACGAATCGAAGAAGTTCCACAAAGCTGAGTTGAACTATCCGGTGCGGGAAAGGGATTTCTATGCCGTAGTCCATGCGTTCAAGAAGTGGCGACACGTTCTGTTGGATAAGTAATTCATCCTTTACACGGACCACGAGTCGCTCAAGGCAATAAAGAAGCAGGCAGTGCCCGCGGGACGACTCAGTCGTTAGTTCGATTTCTTTGAGGAGTACGCGATGGAGCTTCTACACATTAAGGGATCACCGAATGTTGTCGCCGATTGGTTTAGTCGTGAGGATGTGGAGTTGCATGCTGCGATGTTGCAGGCTAAGGACGAAAATGTTCAAGAGACACACACAGTGAGACTCAACTATATCCACACATCCTTCACGACTAGCCCAGCGACGGTGACACAACTCAAGAAGGAATATGAGGCTGATCCAGTGTTCCCGATGCCGTACGATACACTAGTTCACAGCAAACCTTGTCCTCAGAAGATGAAGAACATCGTGTTGAAATACCATATCTGGCAGGGATTACTGTTGAGTAAGCTTGGAGGACGCTAAGTCCGCTTCCTGCATGTCTGCGGCAGTGAAGCGCGTAATTTTCATTTGCGCTATGTTCGCGTAATTGCGTAACAATTTGCGTAATGAAATTTGCGTAACACGCAGCGTTTACGTGTGCCTCTGACCGCCGAATGCGTAAGGTTTTGCGTAATTCGCTACGTTTGCGTAACGAATTTTCTGCTTCAAAAAAAACAATCAGGTGTGTCATTTGATGCCTATGTAAAATTCAAGAAGAGTCTAGTCATTTTCCATAAGCAGGAGTCAAGAGATATGATTATTTAGGAAGTGTTCTGTAATACATGCATAATGATCTCCACAGAGACCAAACAGACAATCTTGGTACCCTACTGCCAATCTGTGGCGTTTCAAGGTCTGCATCAAGTATCTTGTTGTAGAAATACTACCAGAAGCCCATATACATTTCATTTATATACTTTTAAAGAAACTCGTGATGCCTTTATGAAGAACTAGAAACAAAGAGGGACGAGCTCCTAAATAAAATCAATTCATCAGAGTACACTTTTCAAATGATTGGCTGGCTTATCTACTTCAAAGGTGAAATCAAAGACTTATTGAAACCAGCCCGTGTCCGGAGCAGAAATGATGATTTGAATCTCGAGTCCGGTGAAATTTCCGAGCCTGAGTGGGAATACTCATCGAATTTGCGCAATGTTCTTGATGCTTTTCGGGGTCCACTATCAAACTTCAATCCTCTTCCTACTCCATGATTAATCTCACCACTCCTTGGGTTTTGAATCTTTTAAAGGAAATCTAAAGTCATCAAACCACGGAATTAGAAAGCAGAAACCCATATTTGGCTTTGGGAATATCAAAACCATCGGAGAAACTTCTTGAATACTATCCGCTGCGCGATTATAATATCGATAGGATAAAGAACCTTTATCTCGCTACTGTTCTTGATCCTCGATAAAAGCTTGCTTTCTTCGGGGATGTGGGTTTCTCGAGTGATCGCATACTGGAAATAAAGGAAGATATCTGCGAGGTTTTCCAACGTTGCTCAGAAGAGTGGGAAAAAGAGAACGAGGGTATCCCTAAAGAAATAAGCCCTAGGAAGAGAAGGCGCAAAGCCATTGAGGTTTCTTCTCTGGACGTTAGCGAGGATAACTATTTTCTTGGAAGCTGTCAGATAGAGTATAAGTGTTTGGCTACAACACGGTGCTGGCTAAAACCCTGCGAGCCCCTTTTTTCCTTCAGAAACGCGTACCGCGTTCCTGGAAACCGCAATATATAAACCCCGGCATTTCCACATCTATTCTTGGAAAGGCCATTCTTATTTTAACTACTTTTTCTACTTAATAAGTTTCAATCTACAATCTTCATTCAACATCTTCCTACAATCTTCCTTCCCACCTGTTTCTTTCGTCTTCTTACAATTTGCAGATTTATAACTATTTCTGACAATGCATTTGGTAGCGAATACCCAAGCAAAGTTTTTAATTACGTGGTTTTTTTTTTTTTGCGCTACGTAACCCATTACGCAATTACGCCCAACACTGGTCTGCGGGGTAGCTTGCCACGCTGTTTACTCAGAGAGCTTACCTAAAGGACAACGATAGAATAGGGACATACATTGTCTGTCAAGACAATGGGACACCCAACTGGGTGATCTACATTCACCTAGTTGATTGATACAATGGTATAGTTACCCGGAGTTGCCAAACCATCTAGTATGGTTTGTAGAAAAGGGTTTGAAGCTAGAACCGTTTTCTACATTATATAAAGGTCCTATGAAAATCACCTTGCTGGGAGATTTTCCTAGACAACTAATTAATCTGAGACTCATCTCTGTTTTATATTTGAATACAATTATGACTTGTTCTAAAACCCCTAATGTTATCTTTGTTAAGAGGATGGCTAAGTTCCATCCTATCTCACCACTGCACGCAGGCACTTGGGAGTACGACAACACTCCTGTGGCGTACACGTTCAACGCTACATTGGTTTCTGCTCAATAATTACAGTAAAACTCTTCTAAATCGGCGCCCCGTTTTTTCGGCCTTCTATGTATTTCGGACACGAGTGCATAAATCCTGCATATGTAATATTTTGTATGGTGAAAACCCCCATTTTTTGGAAAACCCCGCTTTTCATCTAATTCGGACATAATTTTCGAAAAAGTTCGGTGGTGAGGGTTTAGGAAAGCCAGATTCTAAGTTGATGTTCTACCTCCAATAATCCTCGGGTGATGCTTTGAATGTACTAAAACGCCAATTTACGTAGAAGCATGTAAAAAAACTAGCTTCTATGAGTCAAGCAGGCAGCCGAGGAGTGCAACCAATATCGGCCCTTCTTCAGACATCACAACTCTCCTGCAATTTTCTAGAAGGCAAATACCTGGAATGAGCTAAGAAGAGCCCGTGAATTTGTGTCTGGATGAGGAAGAGCCCGTGAACTTGTCTCTGGGTGAAGAAGATTCCGTGATGTTTTCCCTGGATGACGATCTATACATGTGGTCTCTGGATTAAGAAGGCTCGCTGAATGAAGAAGATTAGAATATTGACCAATTGTTTCCTTAAATAAAGCCCTAAAGATCTTTTTTACAACTAAGCGTTGGACGCACACAACATATTAACGTATGGTTCCAAACTTACCATAGTTATGAAACGCTTAATGAAACCGGCTGGAACTTAGAATAGCATCTCCTAGCTGAATGACTATATACAGTCCGGGTGTGTATATAATAGCTATATACACTACCAATATGCACGATGGATCAGTATGCACTAAAAACCCCCCGATTCCCGCAACTCCGAAATTTTCTTGTGCAATAGTTATTTCCGAATTAGAAGGGTTTTACTGTACTCTACTACTCGTTCACTAACCGACATCAACCACGCTTGTGTGCACCACAGGGCTCAGTACGCGCCATGGTGCTTCAACACGCACATGACTCTCACGCATCGAGCCATCAGGGAAACTACAAGACGTCTGAACTCGTAGCGAGGCAGTACTATTGGCGTAAGCAATTTCAATCGTGTTGCGCTTATGTTCAGCAATGCGCGACTTGTCAGAAACCGAAAGTCGACCACCAAGAAACCGCCGGTTTACTCACACACTTGGAGGTTCCTTTCGCACCGTGCCAAGACACCACGATGGACTTCATTAGGGGTTTTTAGATGCGTAACGGTTGCGAACGCATTCTCGTGGTCGTCGATCAATTGACGAAGCAAGAACATTTCATTCCGTGGAGTTTACCGCGAACATGTGCGTACGGTTGCTTCTGGATACGGTTTTTAGGTACCACAGTTTCTCGGAAACCATTGTCCAGTGTCAGGAAACACTTTCAAGGCCGAGATTTTTCGCGCGTACACACGACAGTGGAACACCCCCAAAGCGATGGACAATCTGAGTGTTCCATTAACACGGTGCGCGAACTTCTCCACTCGGTAATCCAACAACCGAATAGTGGGTTGGGAAATTGGGCAGAAGATGTACCAATGATCGAGTTCGCGTACAACAATACTGTTCACGTTGGCACAGGAGCCACGCCGTTTTTTTTTTGCCAATACGGCGCGCCTTCCACGTCTTCCGACGTGCCTTCCGGTGGAACCTTTTAAGTATGCAGCGCGTATACCGTGGAAGGATACTGCCGAATGCTTCACAGAGCGCCAACACGCAATACTCGCACGTGTGCGAGATTACATGGCGGACTACAAATTAGATCTGCAAAGACACGCAAACGCACACCGCCGGGACGTCACTCTTATGGTGGGGGACGCCGTAGTCGTGCGCCGAGACAAGCTCTTATACAACGAGGGTGGACGAAAGTTCTACCACATCTACATCGACCCATTCCGCATCGTGCAAGTAATTCACGAGAACGCGTATAAAGTGCACATTACGACGATGGGCGACAAGGCTGCCATGGACAGTACGTCTAATGTGACTGGCTTGAAGGCGTGCAACGCAAGGAGTAACGAGTTCGAGAGACCACCACCAATAAGTGTGGAGGAGGTTGTTGATAACATTGAGAGGATCGAGAAGATCATGGACGCGTCGAAAGAAAAGGACACGTTGGCGTGGAAAGGATCCACGTTTCCCGTGACGCTTACGTAGGCGCAGTATATAAATATTACGTGCGGGTTCAGGCGTGTTCTTGAGAACACATATATTGAAGAACCCGGACGCGCCTGCGTTCTCGTCGCCTCGTAGACTGGCGATAGGCACCGACAAAGAAGTTGTGTCAGTATTCCCTGAAGCAGCACGGGCTTAGGGACAAGCGCCCTTCTAGGAGGGTAAGAGTGTAAGGAAGTAGCTAGACATCATGAGGTACAAGCGTACAAGCGCTACTGACGTAGTAGACACACATGAGTGTGGCATAGGTCACGTGGGGTGGCTCCCACGTGTCCTTGTCGCGCCAGTGGTACTTTTCGTTGTAATTTTTTCAAGACTATTTATTAGAACGTAGTGATGTAATTGGATTATCGTTTATTATACAATGTTATTAGTATTGAAACCCCTAAGGAGAAAAAGCTCCTGTTAGGTATACGCTTTTTCTCTCCACTTCGGGCGCCCCGGGGCGAGCGCCCTGGTTCATACACGCTCCTCCGGGTTACCGCTTGTCACGTGTCGCCGCATCTACAGCGATCGTTAACACTATTTGATGATGCGTCCGTTACGCTTACACAGGCAAAGTTTTAGAGTGGTTCCGACTTGTAAATAATCTTACTCCCACTGTGGATTTAGCTATATCATTGATCGTGATCAAAAAAGAAGGAAGAAGAAAGAAAAGAATTTCTTTCTACGACCAATGAAAAATTTTCACCCCATGGGATCCGAACTCGTGTCCTGATCAATCCGCGAAAGTGGAGAGCCGGTTAACCAGAAACGTGAAAAAACCAACACTTCTAAGCGGTTAGCTAGGACCACAAAGCTTATTTAGGTCTAAAATCAGAAGGCACACCTAAACCCTCAGAACAGGCTATATATAGGTTCCTATTCTGTCAGTTTTTGAAAGTTATTTGTTACCTTTGAAGCAACAAATAGAGTGTGCGGTATTTTTTTGCATAAATAACTTGATTAAATTGCAGAATTACATAATAGTAACATGAACTATTTTTTTAAGGGGCAAGAAATGGTAACCAAATCAAAAACTCACACGAAACTTTTAAAAAAATATATTTCAATCTACAGCAATTTCTATCAATAGCGAAGCTGGCAACTTTTCTTAAAAAGAAAAGCTTGAAAATCAAACCATTCCCCGTTTGGATCCAATAGTTTCGTCTGTTAAACATTTAAATAAGGATGATAAACATGTCGATCACTCCTTTTTTCTTTTTAAACGCAAAAGATACTTTGTTCATATACGGCATCCTTGCTATATTTTCCAGATCATATTACATGATATTGGTTGCTGAGTGGAGCACATATGATTATTTTGAACGGTATGGTTGTACATTATAATAGGCTAAATTGAAGCACATTTCTCCTCCTCCAGAGAGATGATAAAAGGGAAAAGCCTAGCAATATTTATTCACCAAGTAATTAGTCATTTCTTATTCTTTTCCTTGAATGCCATATTAGGCGAATGAAATGCTTGTGGCGTACACGATAAAAGCAGCATGGTTACGTCACTTTTTTTTACCCCTTTGGGGAATGTAAGATTGTCTTTGTATGAGTTCACTTCTTTAATTAACTGCTCACAAGATCATTTTGTTTAATATTTAAGATTTTTGGGAAGGTATTTTGTTCCGTCCTAATGCTACAAAAAATCGTTGCTAGTGGTTATCGTGAATGTGCTCGGAATTAGCCACAAACATTTCAGAGGTTTCCCATTAATGACACTTCATAGATTTTGTGTGGTTAGATCCGCATAAAACCCTCTTTGGATTTGGGCCTAGATGCCGCGGAAAGTTTCCCACATGTTTGCAGTTACAGATGCAGCCATAGCATTATGGCGTCGTTTTTTTTTTTTTTCTTTTTAGTTTTTGTGGCTGGAGAAGTGATTAATAGGGACATAAACCACACCATTGACTACTAAATTGTTTCAAATTTGTCTTTTCAGAGTTTAAATTGATAATTGTTCATGAATACCTCATTTCATTTGCCTACCTGGCATGTCTTGCCAACAGGTTACGCAAAGTTTGCGGTTTAAAGAGGAGCAAATGATATTGCTGTTCTATTTCTACCGGGTCTTCCGGCCTTCCTTGCAACGTTCCAGCAATATGAAACGCTATTTAATTGCTGGTATAAGCTGATGCATCTGTTTTTTTAACAAAACATGTGCCCGCTTGTATCCTTTATATTAATACTCGGGAATTATTTGTCCCGCTACTTCACAACATTGCATATAGCTGTTATTTGCAGGCTTGCTACTTCTGAAATTGCTCAATCTATCATTCTTTTCTTGCTTTTTTTTTTTTTCTTTCCAGAACCGATACTACATTCAACTTCATGATTACTTACAAACTTGGATACCCAAAATGAGACGGTTCGATCGCATCTTCGGCCAAAAGTCTCAATTGTGGTGTGCGCCATTACTTCACAACATTGCATATAGTTGTTATTTGCAGGCTTGCTACTTCTGAAATTGCTCAATCTATCATTCTTTTCTTGCTTTTTTTTTTTTTTCTTTCCAGAACCGATACTACATTCAACTTCATGATTACTTACAAACTCGGATACCCAAAATGAGACGGTTCGATCGCATCTTCGGCCAAAAGTCTCAATTGTGGTGTGCGCCATTACTTCACAACATTGCATATAGTTGTTATTTGCAGGCTTGTTACTTCTGAAATTGCTCAATCTATCATTCTTTTCTTGCTTTTTTTTTTTCTTTCCAGAACCGATACTACATTCAACTTCATGATTACTTACAAACTTGGATACCCAAAATGAGACCGTTCGATCGCATCTTCGGGCAAAAGTCTCAATTGTGGTGTGCGCGCATGGATCCGACATGGGTTCGTGATCACACTATTTAGGAAATAACTACTACTAAACATTTCCTTTAAGACCAATTTCTGAATGCGTGATATTTCCTGCCGAATTAAATTGCTTTTTCCATAGCAACTAACAGACTTTTGGTCTTTATGTTCACATAACCATTGCGTTATCGGATAATAGTCATTTAAAGCCGTTCCTGTACAAGGTAGGTGGTTCCAGATACGCAAAGTCGTTCCGCGAACAAGATTTTGTTGAGCAAGCATTTCTTCAAAACCCATTTTCGGAAATTCTATGTCCCACGAAAATGAAACAAGACCTGGATGTCTTACAAGAATAATGTGATTTCCGAATGACATTGACATATTGCAGACCTCTTCAAACAAAAACTCCATTGATCGTGTGTTCAGTTGCCACATTCCCAAAATTCTAAACATCCCCGGCGCTACCCATCGCTTACAACCTCCATATTTTGCTTTGCATGTCACATACCCGATGTATGGCGTGTATGTGAAATACATGAAAAGGAATTTGAAACCTCCGCAATAATCAAAGATGTACAAGAGGTTGCTCCGGGCTACCCACATACATATTCCCGCCTTTCATTTTTTCCGCATGCTATTTACAGCAAGTCATAATTCTTCATAATCCTGCCGGACAATTGCCACAATAATATAAATAGGGGGATATTCCTTTTAATTATCTCCTTCATAACATAAGATTCACACAGAACCACAATGATTCGACTTTTGGTAGCGTTTCTCACCTTATGGGGTGCAGCGCTTGCCGAACTAAAGGGATGTAACCCTTCTAAAATTCTTGGAGATGGATTTAATGTTGATTTTTACCATTACCCACACGGAGATACCACGTTTAATACGGACCCTAACTACTACAGCACAAATTACAAGAAATTCGGATACTTGGGAAGTGTAAGCGGTGTCAAAAAGGTCTTTTTGCGTACTAATGCCCCTTCTAGAACTGTCTATCAAGGTAAAATCTATGGATTTGGTATCACAACATCTAACTTCTCCTTGGCTATTGGAGGATACTTTTTGGCTCCACAGACTGGTGATTATACTTTCGATATGTACGCAGATGATGGTGCATATTTGCAATTTGGTGCAGGTAACACGTGTTGTGGTAATGCACTTGATGATGTCCAAGGACAATCATTCAAGGCTGCATGGCCTAATAATGCTAAAGCAAAATTTAAACTTCAAGCGGGAGTTTACTACCCCGTGAAGATTGTGCTCGTCAATTGGGATGGCCCTGGAGGATTCAACCTTGGATATACTGCTCCAGATGGCAAAGTTGTCAGTGAAATTGGAGGTGACATCCACCAAGTTCGTGAAGTTTGTACTACCACGGCGACAGCCACATGGACCGGTAGTGATACTCAGACTGTGACCACCACAGGTGCAGACTCTGTGACTGTTGTGGTGGAAGTTCCAACCCCAACTAAAACTGTCACCAGCTATTGGACCGGCACTGATACAGTTTACTCTACTATTACCGGCGGCCTGGGTCAAAGTAACACCTTGGTTTTGAACTTGCCGGTTGCGCGGACCACTTCCTATTGGTCCAAAGCATATGCCAGCACTACTACTGTGACGCCAGTTCCAGGTGGTCAGCCAACTCTTGTTATTGAGGCACCTTTACAGGAGGCCTTGAAAGGATGTAATCCATCTAAAATCATCGGAGATGGGTTCAATGTTGACTTTTACCATTACCCACACGGAGATACCACGTTTAATACGGACCCTAACTACTACAGCACAAATTACAAGCAATTCGGATACTTGGGAAGTGTAAGCGGTGTCAAAAAGGTGTTCTTACGTACCAATGCCCCTACTAGAACTGTCTATCAAGGTGAAATCTATGGATTTGGTATTACAAGATCTAACTTCTCCTTAGCTATCGGGGGATACTTTTTGGCTTCTCAAAGTGGTGTATATCATTTTAACATGTACGCGGACGACGGCGCCTTTTTGCAGTTTGGTGCAGGTGACACTTGCTGTGGTAATGCACTTGACGATGTGAAGGGGGGTTCATTCAAGGCCGCATGGCCCAATGAAGCTGATGCTTACTTCACACTTCAAGCGGGTGTTTACTACCCCGTGAAGATTGTACTCGTGAATTGGGATGGTCCTGGAGGCTTCAACCTTGGATATACTGCTCCAGATGGTACATTCGTCAGTGAAATTGGCGGCGATATCCACCAAGTTCGTGAAGTTTGTACTACCACGGCGACAGCCACTTGGACTGGTACTGATACTCAAACTGTGACGACAACAGGTGTGGACTCTGTCACTGTTGTTGTGGACGTGCCAACCCCAACTCAAACCGTCACCAGCTATTGGACCGGCACTGATACAGATTACTCTACTATTACCGGCAGTCTGGGTCAAAGCAATACCTTGATTGTCAACTTGCCTCTTGGTAGAACCACCAACTACTGGACAAACCGCGACACCAGCACCACCACCGTGACCCCTGCTGATGGAGGCAGGCCAACTGTTGTTGTTGAAATTCCCAGTATTCCCCGTGTTACGGCAACTTGGTCAGGATCTCTTGTCACTACCGTTACTCTGACTGGTCCTGATGGTTCTGCAACTGAGGTGGTCGAACTTCCAGTACTCACCTCGACCTGGACAGGATCTGTTTCCACTACGTTTACTCTGACTGCGTCTGATGGTGCCGAGACCGTTGTCGTTGACGTCCCCAACGCACCACGCAAGACTTCCACTTGGACGGGATCTTCAGCCACTACTCTAACTGTGACGGGTACTGATGGTTCTGAGACAATTGTGGTTGACCTACCAGTCACCACAACTACATGGACAGGATCTATAGCCACTACCGTTACTCTGACTGGTACTGATGGTTCTCAAACTGTGGTTGTCAAACTTCCCGTAGTCACCTCTACCTGGACGGGATCTATTGCCACTACCGTTACTTTGACGGCTTCTGATGGTGCTGAGACCGTTGCCGTTCAGGTTCCAGCCTCCACATCTATCTGGACTGGTTCTTACACTACCACGGAGACTGTGACTGGTACTGATGGCTTGAAGACTCCTGTTGTTGTGGTTCCTGGTATTCCAACCTCCACATCTACTTGGACTGGTTCTCTCACCACCACGGCGACTGTGACTGGTACTGATGGTTTGAAGACTCCTGTTGTATTCGACCCAGCCTCTACATCTATCTGGACTGGTTCTTACACCACCACGGAGACTGTGACTGGTACTGATGGTTTGAAGACTCCTGTTGTATTCGTCCCAGCCTCTACATCTATCTGGACTGGTTCTTACACTACCACGGCGACTGTGACTGGTACTGATGGTTTGAAGACTCCTGTTGTATTCGTCCCAGCCGCTACATCTATCTGGACTGGTTCTTACACCACCACGGAGACTGTGACTGGTACTGAT
>JAJMHT010000222.1:0-24254 GCA_030583145.1 Metschnikowia vanudenii
CACTTCAGATACTTAAGATGTATGGAAAATCTTTATATTCGACAAAACCAAAATACTTTCTCTAAAGAACACAAAAACCTGGGTGAAAAATTTGCTTAAACAAATTTTATACTCTCATCTCATCACGTGATATTTTTCCGTACCGTGAAATACTCATGATGCAATTTACTCAGATGTTGCAGACAGCTGAGTTTCACACTATGAGGATTTGCTTGTGGTAGTTTCTGCATTTTTTCTTTGGTGACCAATGCTGAGTTCTGTAAAAGTTTTGCGATTGTGATGATATTTGCTTCACTGTGTTTCGGATTTCTAGGAGTGTGTTCATCGATTAGCTTGAAATTATAAGCTTTGATCGAAGTGGCTACCCCTCGGATAAATGTATCCTCTAAAGCCAGTCTTTGACCAAGCGAATCGACTTCGTAATTTACTTCCAGTTCTAAATCACGCACCATTTCGTTGACGACTAGGTGGGAGTAATGTGATTTCACCTTACACAGAGTCAATTCGTTGAGATGGATCATTTTTCTCAACAATCGTTTGAAAATGCAAAAGCTGGTCTCATCAATGTCTTTTGAATTTACAAACTTACAATCAAGTATCAGAACAGCAGTCTGTAATGATGTTCGAAGGTAAAGCTTGGAAGCCACTGCCATTTCTTCATCGGAAGCAAGAATGATAGGGAAAAGCGAGAGTAAGACAACGAGGTACAAATGCAAATAAGATTCTCTTGGCGCTGAAGCATTCACCAAGGCTTCTATTGCAGTAACCAAGGTATTTGGGATGCTACGTTGGTTTTCGTCCGTAATGAGTCCCATATTAAATAACCCAATAATAGGTCCGTAAACAATATTGTAGTCTTTCAAAAACACCAAAGACCTATCCATCTGTTCCTTTGCCCATTTCGTTTGTGGTGGGATTGAATTCGGAACACTTTTCCAAATCCGGGGTGAAGTTTCGAATGTTGGGTATGTATATGAAGGATCAACGAAACTGTGAAGAGGCTTCTTCGATAGTGCTGGTGGATGCAGAAAATGTGGGGCCTTAGAAGAAGGAGCACGGCTTCTGAATGTTCTATCAAGCGTTTTTGCCGAAAGTATTTGAGTCTTTGTTTGGTTGCTTCTTCCGTGCGGCTTATTGAAGTGATCCCTTAATTGTGGAATCTCGAGTTTAAGCAAGTTTCGAATATTCTCGTCGAGTATGTCGTAATTTAATTCGAATCCAACATAATGCCGTTTTGAATGTCCCCGTTTACCTAATCTCTTAGTGGGTGCTCCAGGATACACTTGATGGGTGACTTCACCAAATTTCGACAGACCCAAAGTGATATTTTGTCGAGCACCACTATAATTGGAAATTTCTGGGTACTTTTGGATAAGGGATTGACAAACAAGGAAGTAAAATTTGTAAAATGAATCCCGGGGAACCGTGAACTTGCTATTATCAACTTTCTTAAGAGACGAAAAGATGATTTGAATCGCTAAAAATGTACGAAGGATCTCATGGTAGTTAGCTTTGGATATTGGTAAGTCCAGATTTGAAGCGCATTCGGAGAAGTTATCATTGAGGTTTGGGGACTGCAAATGGTTAAGAATACGCTGACATTCTTTGAGTCCTTTTGATCTTAGTTCAGAAGAGCTCATGTATGTTTCATGAGATGGATTAGGAATTTCGGTGTTTCGGAACTTGGGAAGCATGTTGCCGTAAAGCAATTTATAAAAGTCATCTATGGGGATAAATTTGTGATAAGCTTGCAATGCATGCACTAAAATGCCATAAAAATTCTTCGGGCTGAATTTCTTCATCGAGGGACTGGGCTTTTCAAACATCTCTTTTACTTCATCTTGACTTTTGCGTTCCTCAATTGGCTGTTTTAATCTACCCTTATGAGAACACTTGAATTTTGAAGAGTTTTGGCTTCCTTTTTCTTTTTCGATTAGAACACTTGCAGGAGTATATGGCCGCATTGATGGAATTGATTGTTTCGGAATAGTTGGCGAAGAGCAGAATGACTGCTGAAATGGTCGCCGAGGAGTGTCTTTGATCAGCGAAGTTCTTGGAAATAGAGGCCAGATATCAACTGCAGAAACATCAAGTAAATCAATTTCCTGGTGATACTTTTCGTCAATAGGCATTTCATGGCTGAAGGCAGGGGTAAACAAGCTTTTGACTATTTTTGGACCTGGCACTGGTACTGATATTGTGCCTTTGGGAATAATTGCATTCGTTTGGTTCTGAGTTGGAAACGCCCTCAGAGACTTGGATAAAGACGTCAGGTGTTCTAAATGTGGAGATCGTGGCGCTGTTCTTTGTTGCTGTAGAGAACAGGAAAAAAGTGATATCCCTGGACTCTCTGGCTGTTGATATCTTCTTTGCGGGGAAACTGGTGGTCTATTTTGGATAGGTTCGTACTGACCAACAAATGAGTTAGGGAATGGCTCAGGTAATGTGATGGAGTCAGGGATTGATTGTTGGAAAAAAGCTTTCTGGTATGGGAACTGTGAATGGTCAGTGGGAGTTTCAAACATGTCGTTACTTCTGGGATGGTTTGTCAATCTTGGGTGCGATGGCGATTCCTGCTATTTTGATGTCGTTATTTACCCACCTGAGATGTTCTTTACCAACCCGTAGCAAAAGATTTCAGAGAAATTGAGCTAAAGGAAAAATAAAAAGCACTTATTCTAACCTAAAATAACGGGTAACATTAAAGGAATGTTTGTGTGATTAGATGTAGGCAAGATGCCCAAAGCTAATCAAATGAACTTTTAAGACATTGCCGACTCACGCACATGCATATGGTAGTACTGAGGGAAAATTTCTGCTTCAAAAGGATTTCGGCTTGCGTTTTTACAATGAAGTAGAAACTTTGGTTGGATGGGGTATAAGAATGTTAAGGCAGGATGATTGTAGGACAGGAGGTGTACGAGATTACTCAACGAGTACCCTCAGTTTCATATAGATAGTTTTTGGCATTTAGAATGAAAAGTACTTCAAAGTAATTGAGTCACACGGAAATGTAAAAAAAAATTCTGTGAGTTGAAAAATGCATGTTTTTGTGAAGTCCTGAATACGTCACGTCATGACGCCTACATGATGCACAATGCGATAGGGAAGTACGGCCGACCGGTGATAAAGGTCAAGTCAAGTCAAGTCCATGAAACTAATGTGATACCTAGATGGGCGAAAGCGCGTCTTGCTCCCTGGTTTTTGTCTGACACAAGAAGATGGGTAGATCCAGAAAACATCGAACTCCACTTTAGAAGCGATATACAACACCTACGCACTGTTTTAAAGCAAATATAAGCCCCCAAATTTACGCCCCGCAGACAATCCCAGCTGGAAGGACAGGCATGGCGCGGCGCTTACACTGGATAAAAAAAAATTAATAAATTCATTTGAAAACAAAGGTGAAACCGGTCCACCGGTCCCCGGGTGTTGAATGAATGCACTAGTCCTTATGTCACAGGTCACATGACCTGAGCCATTTATTCACGTGGCTCATTTCTTCTAGTTTGCTTTTGCTGGCTCAAAGTGCGAAAATCCTTTACCTGGTGTTTCCGACTTATCTGATTGGATATCTCACTCGCAACAGCTGACCTGCCACTCACATTACCTATTCTAGATATTTTAGATATTTGACTATGGTTTATACAAAATCCACGCCTGGTCGAATTTCACCTTAGCCTCTTTCAAAAACTAGAAGTGTAAAGCTGAGTCTATCTTTTTGGATGAAACTCGGTCCACCAATGTGGTCATTTTTTTGTGCATGCGACATTGTTTTCTCTCATCACCAGTACGACTGCTTATGCAGTTCTTGTTGCTTTCGCGGTCTGGAGCTCTCCAATTGGTTGTCAAAACTCACTCCAGGAAAATCATGTGTGTATCACCTACTTTTTGTTGGTGAATACTTTCAATTAACACTGCTGTTGGATTAAAAAAAAAAAAAAAAATTTCTCTCGCTGCAGAACTTTCCGTCAAGAAAGTTTCACCTTTCCATTCGTTTTACAGTTGGAACTGGCTTTAGGAGTACTCGAGTGGGTTGCAGCCCGAAATATGTACGGGTGTAAATGAAAAATTTGGATGTTTTTTTTTTTATCTATTTTTTTGAAGATGAACTCCATATTTTACTAAGCCAGAATATGGGAAGATAAGAGCAGAAGCATTTACCTAATTCGAATTCTTTTCACTGAATAACTATATCTAAGTATTTTGAAATTGGTCAGGTCCATTAAGTCTTCATCAGAAAGGATGTATTGTCATGTTCCGCGAAATAAGCAAAAAAAACCGAGGCTTGCAGAAAATACAGAGTTATGTGCGTTATGGTTCCAGTGGTGCGTTTATTTTTTTATTTTTTTAATTTTATTTTTTAAGAAATTTGAAGAAGACCAACATTCTTCATGATACCCAACATGCTAGGTCTTCTTTGATCCCGAAGAAGGCCAAGAGAATAATCCGGGAGGAGTAAGTGACGTATCAATTACTTAGTATATGCAGCTTCCAACGTTTTGCTCAAAGCACAAACTTCAGATATTATGCACACGTATTCTTGAAGCATTGTGGAATAAACACACCAAGTCTTAAATGTTTCCTTGGTCAATTCAGGATCACGTTTCTGAAAGTTATGGAAGGTGGCATATTGCATCGAATTGGTGAAATGAAGCATTATGAAGGTGACGAGAGAAATAGGTAGCTTTAAAAACATGGGATCACCCATAAGTTTGTGAAATTCTCCCAGGGAAACCTTGAATAATTGATATGCCAAGTCTAGGCCCAGGCCATCTGCATTATGCGAATCTGCTCGGTGCATTTTCTGAGTCTTTTCTTTCGCCATTAAGGCCGAGTTTTGAAGAGTCTTGGAGATGGTGATGATCTTCTCTATATTATATTTCAGACTTGTAGTGGGATAATAATCAATAAGTTTGAAGTTATAAGCATTGATTGAAGTCACCACTCCTCGGATGAATGTTTCCTCCAAAGCCAGCGTCTCACCAAAAGTATCTGCGTCGCAATTTGCTTCCAGTTCTAAGTCACGCAGCATTTCTTTGACAACACGTTGGCCGTAATCACATTTCACTTGATACAGAGTCAATTCGTTGAGATGGATCATTTTTCTCAACAACCTTTTAAAAACGGAAAAGCTGTTTTCTTCTATGGTTTCGATCTTAGTGAACTTACTTTCAAGTTCTTCAACACTATTTTGCAAAGCAGTGCGGAGGTAAATTTTGGAAATCACTGGCGCCTCTTCATCTGAAGCAAGAATAACCGGAAAAAGCGAGAGTATGAAAGCAAGATATAAGTTCATGTATGCTTCCGTTGGTGCTAACCCAATTACCAAAGCTTTCATTGCGTTAAGTAAGGTATTTGAAAGGTTGTGATGATTTTCGGCTGTGATAATTCCGTTCTTGAATACCTTCAGGATAGGCTCAAAGTCAACATGGAATCTTTCCAAAACCACCAAAGACTTTTGTGTCTGCTCTTTCGCCCAATTTGTTTGCTGTGGAATTGAATTAGGCATGGTTTTCCAAACCCGAAGTGAGAAGTCAAAATCGGGGTAAGTATATGAAGGATCAATGAAACTGTGTAGGGGCTTATTTGCTGGTGTTGGATGAAGGGGAAGTGCATGTGTATCAGCAGAAATAGCCCAGTTTCTAAATGGAAGCTCAGGGACACTATATTTTCTATTCTCCATCCGGTCGTGAACACTTATGTACCTTGGAGTTTTGAAGTGATCTCTTAATTGTGGGATCTCAAGTTGAAGCAAGCCCCGAGAGTTTTCATCTAATATCGTGTCATTCAATGCAAAACCCATGTAGTGTGCCTTTGAGTGACCCCTCTTCCCCAATCTCTTGGTGATTGCTCCAGGAAACACTAAGTTGGTGAGCTGGCCCAATTTAGATTGGCTCAAAATGAGACTTTGTCGAGTGCCAGCATAGTTGGAAATCGCTGGGTATTTCCCGATGAGGGTGTGGCAAAGAATGAAGTAAACTTTGTAAACTGAAGCTCGGGGAACACTAGTCGGGCTGAACGATGGATTCTCAAGCTTCTTGAGTGACAAAAAGATGATTTGAATAGCCAAGAAGGTACGAAGAACCTCATGAAAATTAGCAGCAGATGAAGAGAAGTTCTCAGGCGCAGCGAATTGAGAAATCTTTTCATTGAGTTGCGATGCCTGAAATTCTTTGAGAATACGGTGACATTCTTTGAATCCCTTTTCCCTTAATTCAGATGAGGTCAGGGAGTGCTTGTGTGACGGATGAGGCATGTCAATGGATTTGAATTTTGGAAGCTTGTCTCCGTAAAGTAATTTGTAAAAGTCATCTATGTCGATATAGTGATGATAGGTTTGCAAAACGTTCACCAAAATACCACAGAAAGACCTGTTTTTGGGTTTTTTGAGTAAGGGGCACTCAGAGACCTGTGCCACATAATGTTGAGTGGTGCAGTTTTCAACTGGATCTTGTAAACTTTTTTTATTGGCGCACTTTTCCCTCCGAGAGGTAGGAAGGTTCGTTTGTGTTTGTTCGATAATGAGAGGGTCGTGGTGAAACAGTTTAATTAAGGGCGAAGGAAAATTTGGCCTCAAAAATAAAGACCGTGGAAGTCGACTAGAATGTGATACCAGTTGAGTAATCGGCAATAGCGCACGAGGAGTCATAGAAGAATACTCAAAGGAATTAGTTTTTGGTTGAGTTCTGATGTCAGTAAAGGCCGGCTTTTCAATGGGAATCTCTTTATGTAGAGCTGGGTGTCGAACTTCTCTGGGCAAATTATCTTCTGGAGCTAGTGCATTCCTTTGATTTTCAGGTTTAGCATACGTAGACACTGAAAAAAGGTGGTCTATATATGGGACTGTTGGAACATCTTCTTGTTTGTGGCAAAACTGTGGGTGCGTGAACAGTGGTGTGCCAGGGCCCAAAAGGTGCTGACGACTTGTAGGTGGAGGGAGTTGTGGTCTAATTTGCGTAGGCTGATAGTACAGCCCGTGATATGATATCTCGTCTGGTGCGGTGCAAGTGTTGGGAACAGCCGTAGATTCGTGGAAGTAGGCTTTTGTGCCTTGTTGCCATGGTGAATAGTATGTATGCATATCAAAAGGTGGTTGCCTTGGTGATTTTGACAGTTTTGAGTGTGTTGGCGATGGCTTCGATTCTGTTGTGGTGATCTACTGAAATTCAATCACTTTTACGAAAGAAACCACAGTATAGAGAATTGGGGAAAATCCATTTTATATTTTATTGACTAGAACCTTCAGGAATATTCAAGCAATGCTCGATACACAGGATTTTGTTTCTGCAACCATACTTGAGGCAAAAGGGCTTAACAAGCTGCATGGACCTGCATATTTAAATGAGAATGTTTACCAGAATCTGTGATGTCGTAATCTGCCGCAGGGGTTTCTGTGATGGGAGATTACATTGGTAAGGGCGGGTGGGGAATTTATTTGAAGAGGAGAATTCAGGGAAGCCCCCACTACCAAGTAGCCCAAAGAGTGGCAAGAAAATATTATTATTTTTCGGAAGTAAAAAGATAAAAAGAATACAAACTAAATGACCCAAACTGTACTGCGATTACGCGTTGGTATGTGACACCCTCTGAGTGCGGACACGTCATGGACCGGCGGACCGGTCTGACCAAGACCCAAGTTTAACAAATCCATTAGAGCCATGATTACCAGGTGGGAAAGGGGCTTTTTTTATTGATGTTTTTCGTTCTCGGTTAATTTCTTAGTTTTTCGATTTTTGTAATGTTATTTTTTCGGAATTTCGAGTTCCACAGAAAAGATAGGGAGTTTCATAAAACATTACAGTCGACCCTAGCAACAGCGAATGAGGCACACATTTTCTCATTATGCAAAGAAAAATGCAAGCTAAGGATCCACGGATCGTGGGTGAGTCAGGTGGGATTATAACTCCCCTTCGCGTTTTCAGATTGCTTATTCCGGACACGCTGTCCTGAATTCAAAGCAAGTAGAAACAAAAAAAAAAAAGCTAACCAGATTGGCACAACCGGTCTACCGGTGTTGACTGCATAATAACTTTTGCACATGTCCCTGCTGAGAACGTCATCTGGTACTTCTACAGAATACATAGAGTAATAACTGTTTTAAGCAGGACGGAAGATTTTACCGAGCCCCCTTTTTTTTAGGGTTCGAAAAAAATGAGGTTTTATTGTTAAAATTCTTTATTATCGGAGATTGGCATGAGAGTTATTGGGATTATCTTTGTGGGTAGAGGTTTTAGGTCCAGACACGACCGGACACGACTTCACCAACCGCGAGGAGGAACATTTCCTTTGAAGGAGTTTCTGGATCCTTTCGGGAAACAACGGCAAAATTATAGAAAGTAACAGACAAAGATGGATTTGCGTTACACAATTAGTATAAATGGACCATCTTCCAAATTATCGGAATCTTTAAACGCCCGTTTCACGTGAGCGTAACACATCTATTACATTCCAGTTGCATATTCAATGTATTCATGTCAGATAGAGTATAAGTGTTTGGCTAAAACACGGTACTGGCCAAACCCCAGCATTTTCACCTTTAATGATGGAAAGGCCATTCTTATTTTAACAATTTTTTTCTAATTAATAACTTTCAATCTTCAATCTTCAAACAGGTCCTAACCTACAATCTTCATTCCTACCTATTTGTTTCGGTTTCTTACAATTTGCAGATTTATCAACTATTTCTGACAGGTGAAGGAATAGTTTGAAAAGGAAATCTCACCAAAAAGTTTCCACCCAGAACATTCAAAGAGTGGAATAGAATCAACAAAAAATAATAGGGGAGGAAAGAAGAAAAGATTTTTTTTTCCAAAAAACTGAAGGAATCATGCTAAAAGGCGATTACACGTTGTGATGTGACTACCTCTGATTACGATGAGGTCATGATGCACACATGATGTGTCGCGACAGAAAAGTACGGCTGGCCGGTCCTCCAGAGACTCAAGGTTAACATATTCCTTGGTATTGTGATTCCCAGGTCAAAGAATTTTTTATGTTTTTTCTTAATTTAATGTTTTTTCTTAATTGTATTTTTTTCTTAATATTTTTATTTTTTAATTTGCATGACTGTTTTCCATTTAACAGAAAAAGATATGAAGATGTATAAAACATTATTGTCCATCCCAGCAATACACAATAACGCACACATTTACTTCGAGGAGCAAACGCAGGGAGACTGTCAGCGAAGCAGCCGGGACTGGAACTCCTCGCCGCGTTCTCAGCTTTCCTATTTCGGGCATGCTGTTGTTAACAGGAAACAATCGAGCATGTACATAAGATAGGCTCGGTGGTACACCAGATACAATTCATGGAGATTAGCCCACTAAGTGAAAGGTTGTAACTTTGTGAATCTCCTTGTTAAAGGTTGTCCTTACGATTTTTGGTTAAAGAACGTGGTTTGGTGCCAATCGAAGCACCAGGGGTGGATCTTGTATCAGCCATAGTAAATATCTAAATAAGGAGTAATAGGTTTCACAGTTAAAGGTTAGACTCTAACAGTGGTTGTCCAATTAGGTAAAAGAGGAACTAGTGAAGACCAGGTGAGGGATTTTTCGCACTATAAGCCAGCAACAGCAATCGAGAGAAAGAATGAGGCCACGTGAGCAAAAGATGCAACCTGCATCATGAGGAGTCGGAATTCATTATTTCAACAACTGTCTTGAATTTTAAGAACATAAAAGTAAAAAACAACAAAAAGAAAGCTGTCCAGATTGGTACAACCGGTCAACCGGTCACGACTGCATACCAATCTCTTGCTCTTGTCTCCGTTGAGCACGACCTCCGGCACTTCTACAGAATACACATAACAATAAGAATAAGGAGGACACACGATAATACCGAGGCCCGGTTGGGTTGAAACTAGTATGAGAACATTCTTTTAGCCATAGCTCACATTCTTTAGTATGGGAGACGGGGGCGAGGGTTACCGGGTTATTTTGTTGGTTTGAGCTAATGATACTTTAGGTAGACGCACGACCCGACTACGCCTTTCGCGGAGAGGACGTTTTTGTTGAACTTTGTAAAACATCTACGTAGATGCGCTCGCTCATGTGACATATGCTTTATAGGATTGGGTTTTTTTGGGGGTGGTTCACTTATACTGATGTGTAAATTACACCTACCTAGGTTTCTTGCTGTGTATAAGTTTGTGGTAATTGATTCTCGTGGTGCACCAAAAGCTTCCTTTGCGACACCTGATGAGGGAATCCCTCCTCCTCGCAGTCGTTAAAATCTGGTGGTGGCTTGACCTAAAGATGCTCCGACGACTGAAAACAGTTAAGTTCAAAACATATTCGCCTCGCAAGGCGTTGCAAAAGGGTTTGTAACGAGCTGTTCTGCACAAGGGCACGTACTAAGTAATCAGGAGTGGCAAGGGTTGTCATTAGTATCCTAATCTAGTCATGGTATTAAGAGGAGTTGGGCTATCCAGAGAGATCTTAGGTATCTACAGAGGTATTAGGTGACCAGAGAGGAGGAATGAATTAGTAATATGAATGATTAATCTTAAAGAATTACTGTGTCAAGATGTATTCAGATTAACTTCAATCTATTGGAATGGATAGATTGGATAGATTGGATATATTGGATAGATTGGATAGATTGGATGGATTCCATTAAGAATGGAATCAGACTAACTTATGAAGCAAAGGGGTGTCGTTGTTTAGAAAGTGAACATGCCCAGAAGGTCATCTTAAAAGGACCATAACCTAAAGGTTACCCGAAGAAATACACACACTAAAATAGAAGGTGGTGGTCATTGTAAGTGAGACATATTAATTGACACGATAGAATTGTTGAATTGAACTTCGACTTTTACGAATAAAGAAGGGCTAGGGAGAAGGCGCCAGGTAGAGGGAGTGCTGAAGAAACTCTCGTTAAATCGGGGGTCTAGGTCCTCACTGTAAGGAACATCGACAAACTCATATGAAATCACAGACCTATATGGATATAAGGAAGAGCATAACTGATCTACCTCCGAAATCACCAGAATCCTGTAATGGCCTTTGTTATGTGAGCGCCTCTAACTGATCACCCCATTTATTCAACATTGTCTTCTCTTTTATAGACATTTCATATTGTAGCAAGAGCAACCCTGTGTCAGTATACTGCAAAACTGAAATAAGTCTATTTGCTGTACGTGAGAGGTGTATGCTTTCCATAGCCATTATAAAAACAGTCAATAAATAGATAGCAGATTTGGTGCTTCCTTTCATCTTTCCACAGTCGACAACGTCGCACTCAACGCGTAAACTTCAGATATAATGCCCATGTATTCTTGAAGCATCGTGGAGAAAATCCACCAAGTCTTAAATGTTTCGCTAGATAATTCAGGATCACGTTTCTGGAATTCGTGGAAAGTGGCATATTGCATGGAATTGGTGAAATGAAGCATAACGAATGTGATGAGTGGAATAGGAAGTTTTAAAAAAAGCGGGTCACACAAAAGTTTGTGAAACTGTTCCACGGATACCTTAAAGATTTGGTAGGCCAAGTCTTGGCCCTGATAGCCCGATTCATAAGTCTGTGCTTGTGAATATGTTGTCTGGATTATTTCTTTGGATATCAAGGCTGAATTTTGAAGATTTTTGGCGATAGTGATGATATTCTCTATAATCTGTTTCAGGCTTGTAGTGGAGTGATCATGAATTAACTTAAAATTATAAGCATTGATAGAAGTGGCCAATGCTTGGATGAAAGTTTCCTCCAAGGCCAGCCTCTCACCAAGATAATCCACTTCACAATTTGCCTCCAGTTCCAAATCGCGTATCATCTCTTTTGCCACTAGCTCTGTGTAATGACTTTTTACTTTACACAGTGTCAATTCATTTAGCTGTATCATTTTTCTCAACAATCTTTTAAAAATGCAAAAGCTGGTTTCATCGATGTTTTTGAAATTTGAAAACTGACTTTCAAGTGTATCAACAGCCCTCTGCAATGAATTGCGAAGGTAAGTTTTGGAAGTCACTGGCACTTCGTCATCTGATGCAAGAATAATTGGAAATAGTGTGAGTAACACAGCAAGGTACAAATGCATGTAAGCGTCTTTTGGTGCTGCAGCATTTATGAAGGTTTTTATTGCAACAACCAAGGTATGTGGAAGGCTGCTATAGCTGCCTTCGGTAATTGTTCCGGTATTGAGTACGCCTAGGATGGGCGTCAAATCAAGATCGTACAGTTTTAAAGCCGCGAGAGACTTCTGCATGTTGGTTTTGGCCCAAGTTGTTTGTGGTGGAATCGAATTATGGACGCTTTTCCAAATCCGAGGGGAAATATCGAACGTGGGGTAGGTGTATGAAGGTTCAACGAAACTGTGTAAAGGCTTCTTGGATGGCATTGGTTGAAGTAAAAAGTTTGGTAGCTGTGCGGAAGGAGCATTTTCTCTGGGTATCGTTTGAGGGACAGAAGTCATCTTTTTTGGGCTGCTTTCATGGCCTCTTATTCTGCGGGGCTTATCGAAGTAGTCTCTTAACTGCGGGATCTCAAGATTAAGCAAGTGCCGAGAGCGTTCGTCTAGTATCGTGCCATTCAATGCAAAACCCATATAATGAGACTTTGAGTGCCCTCTTTTACCCAATCGCTTGGTGCTTATTCCAGGATACATGAAATTGGTGAGCTGTCCTAATTTGGATTGGCCCAAGATGAGGCTTTGTTGAGTGCCAGCATAGCTGGAGATGGCTGGGTATTTCTCGATAAGGTTGTGACAAACAATGAAGTAGACTTTGTAAACTGAAGCACGGGGAACACTGTCATCGCTAAACGATGGATTCTCGACTTTCTGAAGCGTTGAAAAGATTATATGAATCGCCAAAAAAGTGCGGAGAATCTCATGGAAATTAGCAGCAGATGAAGGAACATTATTAGGAGAATTGCACTGGGGAAACTCTTCAGTGCGTTTTGGTGACTGCAATTCACGGAGAATAAGGTGACATTCTTTGAGTCCCTTTGTTTTTAATTCAGACGCGGTCACGGAATTGGTGTGAGACGGGTCACGTTGCTCAGTGTTTTCCAAAGTTGGAAACTTGTTGCTGTAGAGTGATTTGTAAAAGTCATCTAACGGCATATATTGATGATATGTTTGCAAAACTTCCACCAAAGCACCACAGAAAGTCCTTAGATTGAATTTATTTAGCACGGGACTGGGGGTTTCAGGTGCCGCTTCTGCGACTTTTAGCCTTTTGCTTCTCTGTGCACGTGTGGTAGCTAAGTTAGCCTGAAAATCTTCAGGGTTGTGCTTTCGGTTGTCGTGCTCAACACTTTTAGAGTTGTGGCGGGGAAATGATTGAACCGACCGCGGAGGTAAATTTGGCAGAGAGGTCGAAGACTTAAGAAATGATGGACAAGGAAATGACTCCAGTGGAGCAGTACTTAGAAATAGAGGACAATGACTCTTAGCGGAAGCATAAAGCGGAGAATTATTTGGTTGGGCCGTTGAATCAGTAACTGTTTCATGGTAGAGTAATATAGAAGACCTGTTTTGGAATATAGCTGGGTCTCGGAAATGTGCGGGTTTATTGGGCGCCGAAGAAAGTGACTCCAGTTGGTGCTCAGCCGGAGGAGGGCTTGAATATCTAGGCATCAGTAAGAGGTTATCCATACATGGGTCACTTCGGGCCTGGCTTTGTTGCCCTAGATGTTGTGCATATGCGAAAAGTGGGGTTGTACACGATTTTCCAAGGTCCGATTGATGTTGATATGTTCCATGTGAGTCTTGTTCAGTGGTTTGTGTTGGCTGGTTATATTGGCCAGAATAAGATATTGATACAGGTTCCAGCAATGGGTTCGGACCAGTTGGCGTTTCTTGGAAGAAGAGTCGCTGCTCATGTTGGAGCAGTGATTGGTCAGTGAGCATGACAAATTGGTGGTGGATTCCGTGATGTCTTTGTCTAAAGTGTGTGTCACAGGGAATTCTCCGACTTTTAGATCCATATATAGTCGACTGAGTTGAGCTTTAGGTACCGGTAACCAAAATTCTGATACGAAGAATGGATACGAAAAGAACACTGATTATATTCCAAGGAAAAAAAAATGACATGACAAACATGATTGGATATCTGCAAAGTTCCCGGGGCACGCCATATGAACACTTAGTGCATTGCATCATAATGTACATGCATAAGAGAACCTGTGCTTCCAGATGTTGGAGACTAGTGTTGATAATCCACCAAATATTTGAGGCGCGCGTTTACCCCCCTTGACCAATTCGCGAAGATAACAGGGTAGAAAGCATCCAAGGAACCACACCAATATATTCGTAATCTAAGGGATAGGAAAGCTTCACAGGAAGCATTAGTAGTCCACTTGAAGCTAAAAAAAGAAAAAAAAAAAAAAAAAAAAAAAAAAACCGAAAATTGGGGGTATCAATGCTGTACCCTGAAACTTGATATGAAGACCAAGAATGCACGGAACTGCATGTAAAAGAACACACGGATACATGATAAGCCTGCGTAGTGAACCATTATCTGCAATTGGTTTTTTTTGTTTTTAAAAGGAAAATCTTGCAAGCATCCAAGAATGGCTAGATTAGTGGACCTGGTTTCTTCATGGATACCAACTCAACTTAACACTTCTGAGATAAAAGGGTGGACAGCTGCCAGCATGGACACCAGGTGTGGTTTCTGTATTGGCCATAGGAAAGTATCTAATAGTAGGTTTCACCAAAGTAGATTAATTCATGTACGGAATGAGTGAATTGTTGAAAGTTATGAAAAGAAAAGGAGAGCATTTTACACACTTTAAAGGAGCAATAGCAATCTAAAGAAATGAGGCGATTTAACTTTTCTCAGAAATGAGGCAACGGCGCCTGCGTGCCGTTCTCCTCGAATTTGATATACATACCAAGAATTCATAGAACGGCATATGGCGATACATTTTCACGTAGCAGAATATTAAACACTTATATGCAAACACTTTTGTCCCCTTATCCGCCCACTCGAGGTCACCATGGATTTCTGCATGTGATATCTGTGATGAGCGTAATACATCGGTAATATGGGGCCAATGAATGGTATGGAAAGGAAATTACAGAGCTTGAACAGCACCAGACCTCACCAGAAGCGCAAAAAACTAGCCCAAAGAAGAAAAGAAAAGGGGAATGCAATACACATCAAAAGATTCATATTGAAATGCGCGTAAGCCACATTGTTGAGTTGACATCCACTGTGCGCTATAACGTCATGTCACGCACATCGTGGATTGCAACAGTCGAGTATTGTTGACCGGTGATTCAAAGACTGAAGACATCACAGTTCACTCACGTTGTTTCGCTCATGTTGTAATACCCATGTGGAAATAAATGGCTTATTTTTTACATCTTGCGTTTCCGGAGAAATTATGGGGACACCCATAAAACATTAAATTCCACTACAGAAGGCAAACAAAATACACTCTCTTTAAGTAAAACAAAGATGCGCACATAGTGAGTACAAAACAGACTGCGGGCGGGCGGGCTGGACTAGAACTCTCCGCAAGTTTTGATATTTCCTATCCCAGAAATGTTTTCTTGAAGGCGACGAGAAAATAAAATAAAAAGCTTTCCAGATTGGTGCAACCGGACCACCGGTTGTTAAGGTGCGAATCTCGCGTAGTGTTAAAGTAAAAAAGTCGCTAATCTTGTCAATGTCCAACCATAGCTTACACTGGAAGTAATACCAACAAAACGGCCCCATAGGATCTAGAATAGATATATGTACTACGGAAATCTTACCGAATCTTTCAAGGGAAGCTTTCCTAGACAGCATGCGAATACTTACTGAAATATTCAAGAATTGTCAATATGATTTTTTTTTCAAAAATATGCGTTGCGCATTGCCTACCCTTTCCCGGTGATGCATTAAGTGGAATGTACATTGCCTCATGCGGATGTGTTTGCCGGAACATCAGCACGTCATCGTAGAATTTTTTCAAACGGGCCAGGTCACGCCGGCACCCTGTTGAGAAAATTTTTGAATCACATTGGTAACTTTCAGATCCAATCGGTATGATTTTGGCTTGTGATTTATAAAATTCAGAAGCATTATATTCAACAAAAATAACATTTTCTTAAAATCAGACGTAAAACAACACCTTGCGATTTCATATTGTAAGTTCAAATAAAAGGAAGACTTCTAAAGTAATCGCTGTCAGTCTTACGGTAAGTAGGGATGTAGGGTGTGTATCCGTTTTCTCCTAAGTGAGCTTCCCCTCTAGACCTATCTACGTCCACGACTGGCACGTGGTCCTAGGCCTGTACACGTGATAGCCTAGGGTGACTCAAAATCTAGATCTTTCCTCCTCCTCAAAAAGAAAAAATCCTCAGAATGAGCTTCTATACTTCAGCTAACATGAACATCTTTTAATAACGGAGATGGATTAAAAAATCCATAGAAACAGTATCGATTTGGCTACCTATTGCGAGAGCTAAATGAATTAACGAGTCAAACAGTTAGTAGCCTGAAATATTCACATAAACATTACAAATGCTTCACAGGGTTAGAATATTTTGAAATGTGGTTAAGTTAAGCTGGTATGCAAATCACAAGCAGCCAGGTATCTTATTTCAAAGACTATCATTTTGTGATTGGTTTCAGTTGGGGCCGAAATTCCTAGATTTCGATTCGAGGACTCTGAATGGTCAATTGTGCATGGGATCGCAACCGAGCTATCCGACACAGCTTCAGCCTTTCTATGGACAACAATGTGTTGCCTTTTATTTGATAGGGACAGCCTGGTGGCTTTTTAAAGTCGTTCCATGTCTTCGCGTCGATATTGGTTCGGACACGACTGGGTCAACGCGGAGAGAAAGACTGTTGAGAAAACGAAACAATCAGTTAGATGCGCTGATACGTGCACAGGCTATACGGAGTATAATAGTTTTGGGAGGTGGTTCGGTTATCTTCAATAATAACGTAATCCACCCAAATAATGTATTTGGTTCTTAATACTCCTTGTTATTTCGATTGGGGGCCCAAAAAGGGGGCTCCCATTATTTTTCCTTGGGAAAAAAAACTCTGTCCTCGACCCATCGACATCCGTCGTGTCTCAACCTATTTTCCTTCGGGAAGTCCCAAATCTCATATTAGCAACAAAGACCTCATGCGAAGCAGCTAGAGAATTTTCTTTTGGGCTTAGTCGATTATCGAAAATATTGTGAACACCACCATAGCGGACGTAAGATATCACAGGCCTGAACCACGATAAACCTCACCTATGTAGGTATAACAGTACGCATCATCTTTATTGTTGCATTGAGAATTCAACAGAGCCTTGCACATATTTAAATGACGAATCTTGAAGCAATTCAAGGATAGTAGATCGGAAGTTGAAGAATTTAATCAAGATTAATTCACCGCTCTTCAAGTACAGCCCATCATGTAGAGTCAGTTGCCAAGATGTTTCCATGCCAAGCGGCTTTATGATGGCCTTAAACAAGCTGAGCCACCCAGCCGTGCAGGAGCTTTTGAGAAGTACATGTAAGAAGGGCAATATTATCTCGATTTCGAAGATCCTTGTGAGAGAAGTATCTTAGACAGAATCTGATGTCAAGAAAAATGCAATCCTCAATCCTCCCAGGAATACTTAACTGAGGAGGCATCTGTGGATATGATTTACAAATGATAAAAAAAAAAAAAAACTATATGGGTTATAAGTAGCAAACTACTGGGCCATACTTGTGACCTTATCGTCGATTTTGCATTATTCCCTCTCTGTTTGTTGTTGTTGTTATTTTCTGCCTGAATTTATTCATGGTTATTCACATAGCCGCTTAAGAACTATTCACTCAGTGGTAAAGAGATTTGGAATTTGCCTCCATTAGGGTCTCCCAGCGACAAATTTAGGGCAGACCTGGCTTACACGATCCCCGCAAGAGAAGTTAATGCGTTGAGATAGCTCGGGAAGAAGAACATTGGATAACCAGTTAAATGGTTCTTATGAGGTATTTCACCGAAAAACTCTCAAATAAATACGTAACTATACTGTTCACAGGACGAAACATAATAGCATCGTCACTTATGTGGGAGCCATGCCGTGTTTTGTCATTTCGCGTGACATGAAGAAAATTGCGCTTCCGCCCGATGACGGAATCGTTCTAAATAAGTTAAACCCCGTTATACGGTTTTGATCGGACAACGAGGCTACCGTCGCTTCTCGAGAGGTTTTTTTTTTTTTTTGATTATATTTTTTAGAGAAAACTGCACATACTAATTACCAAAAAAATGGGAAGACAATTGTCCCGAAACCTTACCATATTGTATATTTCTCCCCCTTTTTCTGCCGGAATTTTCAACACCAAGTATTTTGGAAATGAGCAGGTTCCATAAAGCCTCCAGAAGCAGGCGTCGGACATGGAAATATGTCCCGGTTACACCAAGGGAGCATAAAAATCGAGCCTTGTGTCAGGTCCAAGTTCGGGAAGTGGCAGTTAGGTGAAAGGCAATCCCAGTAAAGGAAATTCAGTAATAGATAATCCGTTCATTATTGTAGGTAATACGTGCTTGGCCTGCCATCCCGACTGGGGGGTGGGCATAACTATATAACTACTAACGGCCAACTCGGGGACAATAGAGTGGCCGGCGGAGAATCAGGATGAGGGTCAAGCCACCAAACAGGAGACGATAATAGCTCACCCATGGTGGCCGAGTGGTATCGGCTACCAGTGATCAGATAGACGTAGCGGCCAACCTCATTGGCCACGTCGCTGACAGCCGCACAGAATTCAATTTGATTAATGATAAACGATGTGAAATGATATTTTGAATGGTGCATTGTTTCATTTCTTTTTTATTTTTTGAAAACCTTCCCGGCCCTCTACAGGCAAAACAAAAAATCCTATCAAGACATTTTGCTTTCATAAACAAGAATTGACAGTTCAAGATTCATCAAAGGTGGAGCATGCCACGTGTTAATTAGGTAACACATTTAGTTCCCAAAGTTTCGCTCAACGCACAAACTTCCGAAATAACACAAATATATTCTTGAAACATTGTGGAGAATATCCACCAAGTCTTGAAAGTTTCCTTGGACAATTCAGGATCCCGTTTCTGAAATTCATGGAAAGAAGCATATTGCATGGAATTAGTGGAATGAAGCATAATGAAGGTGACGAGAGGAATGGGTAGTTTTGAATAAAGGGGGTCACACAAAAGTTCATGGAACTGTTCAAGGGCTACCTTGAATATTTGATATGCCAAGTCTTGGCTCGCACTTCCCGAGTCATGATTATTTGCTTGCGGTAATCTTTGAATTCTTTCTTTCATCATGATCGTTGCGTTTTGGAAACTCTTGGAGATGCCGATGATCTTCTCTGCAATGTGTTTCAGACTTGTAGTGGAATGATCATCAGTTAATTTGGAATTATAAGCATTGATCGAAGTCACCACTCCTCGGATGCATGTATCCTCCAAAACCAGCGCGTCACCAAAAGAATCTGCTACGTAATTTGCTTCCAGTTCTAAGTCACGCAGTATTTCTTTGACCACACGGTGGCTGTAATCTCCTTTCACTTGACACAGAGTCAATTCGTTGAGATAGATCATTTTTCTCAACAAACGTTTGAAAACGCAAAAGCTAGTTTCATCGATGTTTTCCATGTTAGAAAACTTAGTCTCAAGCTCTTCAACACCATTTCGCAAAGAAGTTCGGAGGTAAAGTTTGGAAATCACTGGCACCTCTTCATCTGAAGCAAGAATAACCGGGAAAATCGAGAGTATGAAAGCAAGATATAAGTGCATATAAGCTTCTTTGGGTGCTAAAACATTTGACAAAGCTTTCATTGCACTGACTAAGGTATTTGGAAGGTTGCGATGGTTTTCGGGTGTAATTATTCCCTTTTTGAATACTCTGAGGATAGGCCCAAAGTCAATATTGAACCGGTCCAAAACCACCAAGGACCTTTCCATCTTCTCTTTTGCCCAATTAGTTTGCAGTGGAATTGAATTAGGTACGGTGTGCCAAACCCGAAGTGAAAAGTCAAATTCGGGGAAGTTGTATGAGGGATCAACGAGAGTGTACAAATGCTTCTTTGGCGGAAAGTTTTGAAGTGAAAGTGTATGTGGATCAGCAGAAATAGCATGATTTCTAAGTAACATTTCAGGGGAAAGAGCACTTCTATTTTCCATGTGTTCTTGAACAGTCATTCCTCGTGGCCTTTTGAAGTGGTCTCTTAATTGTGGGATTTCAAGATTAAGCAAGCGCCGAGAGTCTTCGTCTAGTATTGTGTCATTTAATGCGAAGCCCATGTAATGAGACTTTGAGTTTCCTCTCCTCCCTAATCGCTTGGTGCTTAATCCAGGATAGACTATATTCGTTAGTTGGCCTAATTTATTTTGCCCCAAGATGACACTTTGTCGAGTGCCAGCATAGTTGGATATTTCTGGGTATTTCTCGATGAGCTTGTGGCAAACAATGAAGTAGACTTTGTAAACTGAAGCGCGGGGAACACTTGCACGTCTGAAGGATGTATTATCAAGTTTCTTAAGTGATGAAAAAATGATTTGAATCGCCAAAAAGGTACGAAGTATTTCATGAAAGTTAGCAGGAGATGATGGCAAGTCCATAGTAGAAGTGCAATGGGAGAATGTGTGAGTGAGTTTGGGTGCTTGCAAATCTTTGAGAATACGGTGGCATTCTTTGACCCCCATTTCCTTTAATTGAGACGACGTCACAGAGTTATTGTGCGACGGAATTTGTCGGCCAGTGGATTCGAAGTTCGGAAGCTTGTCGCCATAAAGTAGTTTATAAAAGTCATCTAATGGGATATAAGGATGATACTTTTGCAATACATTCACGAGAATTCCACAGAAAGCCCTCGGGTTGAATTTATTTTCCACAGGAAACCTCAATTCCCCTTGCGCATCATCTTGACTTTTGGGTTCCTGGGTTGGATCTTGCAAGCTTCGGGTGTTAGTGTTGTTCGTCCTTAATGAAGTAGGGTTGCTATTTTGTGTGTCTCGTGTATTGAATGCAGGGTGGGCATGGTGAGAAGAATCAATTGTGGGTTGAGATAAAATCGTAGGCAACAATGAAGAAGGTTCCAGTGGTGGGCTAAGTTGTGACTCCATTTGAATAGGAACCAGAAATGTACGACGAGGAGGTACAGCAGCATAATCAAAGGAGGCATTTGTTGATGGAGTTCTTGAGTCGGTTACTTTCTGCTGGTGGAGTGATATACTAGATATCTCTTTGAATAGAGCCAGGCTTCCCACTTGAATGGGTGTAGTATCTTTGCTTGGAAGCACATCTGTTTGAGTGTCATTTTGAAAAGCTTTAGGTACAGCAAAGCGCTGGTCTATGGGTGGTACTTTTGGAACTTCTCCTTGTTTGTGATAAAGCCTTGGATACGCAAAAGGGAACTTGCCATGGTCTGAATGCTGTTGATATGTTGTAGGTGGAGGGAGTTGTGCTCTAAGTAGCGTAGGGTGATCGGATTGCCCACGATATGACATCGCTATTGGAACAGTGAATGTGTTAGGAACAGCCATGGATTCGTAATAGAATGCGCGTGTGTCAGACTTCCTTGGCGAATGATCTGGGTACATTTCGAAAATGTTGTTGTTTCGGTGATGATTTTGACCGTTTTCAGTATGATGCGCCGGCTTGTATTTTGATATCCTTATCTACTCAAATGAATTCACACAAAGGCACAGAACCATAAGAAAGCAGACTGACAGGAAGATGACCAGGAACATACAAGCCAGATGTTCCTGAATAAATATACCAGGAACATTCAGGGAATCCTATGATACACATGATTGGATATCTGCAAACTGGCCTGAGGCAAAAGAAATAAAAGCTAAGATGTTGCAGAATCCTGCACATGGGCCACAAATGTTGACTGCTGGAATCTGATTCGGTCGTGCGATGAGGGTGGGCAAGGCTAAGAGGGGATGAACGAATAATTCTCAGCAAAAATACTACCACAAGAATACTCAAATAATGGAATAAAATCAAAAAAAAAAAAAAGAAACGAAAAGAAAACTACAAAAAAAAGAAAACGAATCAAAAACCGAATCAAAAAGAACAAAAGATCAAAAGATCAGAAATTCTAAATGAAACATACTAAATGAAACATACTAAAAGGCGATTGCGCGTTGCGATGTGACACACTCTTAGCACGGTCACGTCATGATGCCCGCATGGTATTAGTGGCGACGCAAGCCTCGCTGGCCGGTGATCCAAAGACTCAAGTTTAACAAATTCACTGGCATTGTCATTCCCAGGTGACAGCAGTTTTTTTTTTTCCCTTTATTTTTCGTCGTTGTTCTCCGTTAAACAGAAGAAGATCCGAAGATGTACAAAAGATATTGTCCACACTAGCGATACAAAATTCACCATACATTCATGTCGTGGTGGAAAGATAAGCAAATTGACCCAAGCAAGCTGTCGAGAAAGCTGGCGGAGCTGGAACTCCTTAGTGCGTTTTGAGCTTTCCTATTTCGGATGCTGTCGTGAATTTAACGTAAAAAAAAAAAAAAAAAAAAAAAAAAAAAAAAAAAAAAAAAAAAAAAAAAAAAAATCAGCTGACCACATTCGTACATACACCGGGACCACCGGTCACGACTGCATTGTCAGCTGTTGCTCGTGTCTCCGTCGGGCACGACCTCCGGTACTTCTGCAGAATACATATGCCAATATTTCTTCAACAGGACACACAATAATATTGAGCCCCGCTTAGCCGGATACTAGTATGAAAAAATCTTTTGAGCCTTGGATCGCAATTTTTAGTATGGAACGGGGTGAATGTGGCCGTGTTATTTTGTTGCTTTCAGCTGTCGGAATGTGAGTTTATATACACACGATCCCCCACCTTCGCAAGTCGCTGCGCAGAGGAAGATTTTGTTGAACTTTGTAAAGCAGGAATTTGCATGCGCTCATGCAGGATTGGTGTTTTTTTTTTTTTTTTTTTGGACGGGGGTGTTTTTATACTGGTATGTAACTTACATCCATCCTGATTTTTCTCTATATACTTTGGTGGTTTTTGATTTTCGTGGTGCACCAAAACCCTTTTGCGGCTCCTGACGAAAAAGGTCTTTCCTCCTCACGCTCATTCAAATCGGGTCGAGGCTCGACCTAAAATTTCTCCGACGCCTAATGTTATGTAGAGCCCTCCTGACTACTTCTGAATGTTCGTGAACACTGTGGCATTTGAGAACTATAGCAATGGATTGAATCGCTCAGTACGCCTCCCGGGACCGTAGAGACCTATTGTGAGCATATCTCACCTTGGGCGCATTCTGACCCTGGGAAAACCATGAAAGGATCTCACCTCATGTGAGTAAAGGCTCGTCTTTAGTATCTTTATCTAGTCATGGTATTAAAAGAAGTGGGACTATCCAAAGAGGTATTATGTGTAGAAAGATAAGGAAAGAATATGAATGATTAAGGATTTACTGTGTCAAGATGCATTCTGATTGGCTTCAATCGGTTGAACTATATATATCGTATAGATTACTTCAAGAATAAGCTAAGAGGGGCCCGCTACTAGATCCATCGATGTTTAGGTGGTAGTCATTCCCCGAGGGTCCGCTTAAAGAGACTATAACCTAAAACGTTACCCGACGAACTACGGCGTTTGAAATAAAAGGTGGTGATTTTAAGTGAACCATACTAATTGAAAAAATATAATTTGGAACGAAGGCGACGCGCGATAGGGGTTATTCCTAAGGGGGCTAGCTCATAATTTACCCCTAAAGAGCGCATCTCTCAGGGGCTTCTCTTAGAAATATCTCATCACAAATTCAGGGGCGTTTCCTCACATTCATCACTTAAGAACCCCTTGATTTTGCCTGATCTGTTTCTTTTAAGAATCATTCTACTTTTACAGCTCAAATTTATACTACTGTTTTGCTCAATACATATCGACTCTTTGCGTCTATTAACAACTACTATTATTACCAAATTAATATGTTTCTGACATAATTGATTAAATTTGATAATTGCTTCTCAGCCATACAGAATGATTAGGGCGAAATCGCTGGAAAGGGGCGCTGAAGAGACTGTCGTTCAATAAAGCTTCTAGGTTCTAGGTTCTCACTGCAAAGGACTTCGGCAAGCTCAAATATAAAAATATTCCTACATTGTGTTAGGGACCTCATATCATTCGACTAACTCTTCACGTGACTCGTCTATGGTCTCGTCCCGCATTAGTCATCTCTCTATTAGCAATCGTCTCTTATAGACACACCATATGGAAACTATATAAACAGGCAGCGATTTCCTCTGGAGATTGCTACCTTTACTCATCATCACTGAAATACACAATACCTTTTACCCAGCCA
>JAJMHT010000223.1:0-23722 GCA_030583145.1 Metschnikowia vanudenii
GGTCTTCATGAGGGGTCACTCCCAATGGGAGACCTTGAGTGTGATTCTTGGGTTACACCAAGCGTCATACACCTGATCTGAAGTTGTGAACTTGTTACAGGTTTTTTCTATAGCTTCTATAGTTTTTTGTAGTTGGAAGTGCTGGTCACTTTTCAATTACAGCCTGTAATGAGATGTTTCTTTCAAAAAAAAAAAAAAATAACTATGTGCCCGAAAAATCCTTTTTTTTGGAGGTATGGGTAGGGGAAGTTCTATAATACAGTTTGTTTTTTTAAAAAAAAGAATAGAATCTAGGGTAAGATAAAGAATTATTCTGGTTTAAAAGTATGGACAGTGCAAATATTTCTCATATGAATTCAAGAGGCTTGGGGCACTTAACTCTGAGTATATTTATACTCTTAAAGTTGTGGCTTCGTGTGGTACCACTTATTGCTTTAAAACAGGAACAATGAACAACATGATATATAAAGAGCAAGTAAATAATAGCCCGTTTTCTTCTTCTTCTTTTTTTTTTTTTTTTTTTTTTTTTTTTTTTTTTTTTTTTTTTGAAGTTTGGCATCCTTGAATTCTCAAATTAGTGGGAGATTTTTCTTTTCTGCCTCTCGTGGAACAATGTTTTCCTAATGTGGCCTTGTCCCATCTACTTTGATGTTACTCCCACGTTCTAGTCTGGAATATGAAATTTGAACAAGTTATTTCCTAGAAAGGAAGCGTTTTCTCTATTATTAGTAAGATGTAACGAGTAAGTGGGCGAATTTCATTTCATCAAGCGGGATATATATAAAGTCTTGATTTATTTCACTTTCTCGTGGACCCGAGGTTAGGAAATTCTTCAGCCAAGATTTTAACTCAGGCATACATCCCAATTGAGTCACCGGCCATTGTTCCAAAGAGCTCTTCCCGTGCCGAAAAACACAATAAGAAAAAGCAAGTGTAACTGCTAGTGGGGTTACAGTGCTTCTAAGTACCCCCTCTTCTCAATATTTGTCTTACTGTTTTTCTTGGCCGTGAAAACGGGATGCTAACTATGTGTTAATTGGAGTTACACCAACCATTTAAACAGACAAGTCAGTTTCCTGAGCTTGAAATGAACGGTCCATGTCAAAATTTGTTGCGTTAAAGTTCTTACAATTAATTATTTGACGAAATCAAAAGACAACAGAGTCCTTCATCATTCCGTTAAACCTCAATGTAAGCAAATATTCTTCCTAGTCCAAAGTATGCACTTATATGAGGAGACACCCTATCACAATTCGAATTCCTTTCTTCTTTTGGCCTCGGATATGGAAATGCCACACAATTCCCCAAAAATGCCACCTCAATGGTCAATACTAGACGCTAAAAAGAAAATTCTTCTGGAACATGCCTTCATCCTGAGTATGCTCGGTGATCAAGATTCCTAAATGACACATGCCTAAATATTTCCCCAATTTTGAAACTCTGCCAACGAGATTTTCTTTCATTCACCTTCTCTTTCCTGATCCTTCTGAGGGCAAGAAGCGTATTACAACTCACAGTATACGAGTTATGAAATCCTCGAATTGAACCAGACACATCCAATTCACCCTACATACAATCTTTTGAAACTTCAAAAAATGGCTTGGAGTGTTTCATCACGTCTCCCTGTTTTCCAAACTTTCGAATCATTGGAGGTACTTTATTCTTTACAAGATGACCTAAGTATATCGAATGAGAACAGAAGTCCCTGCCATCAATTTGATATTGATTTATCTTTGTATCAGCAGAACAATAATCCGCTAGCCTGCTTAGATGTATGAATTCCTTGGGAAACCTAAAGCCATACACCCATTGGAACCCAACCGGATTTTGATGATGTCATCTTGCACTATGTGGTCAATAATACAGAAACTAGTGGGTTGTGTTAATTATCACAGTATATTCCAGAGATCTCGGACTTCAAAGAAAAAGTTTCGGATGAACCCATTTAATGGTTCAGGCGAAGGTTCAACTATCTGGCTTCTTGGTTGTACGAAGAACTTCACAATAATCTCGTTTTTTGCCATGAATCTTTGCATTTCTGAGTCGAAAAAAACTTTCACAAGGAAATTATGACCAAGTAACCCAATTTGATCAAATTATTGCTCAATTAAATGGGCCACAGGGATATAAGGGAGGGAAATTCAAACCTCACTAGTATCATCTGACCAGCCTTGAATCAATGAATGACCTGAGACGATTGGACTTTCAGGTCTTTTTTTTTTAAGTCCATTCGAATCCCATTAGAACCTTTAGTATCTCAGGTTTTGGAAAAGAGTGGTTTGAAAATTCCTTAAATCTTTCAATGAAAACATTAGTAGTCATTTGCCCCTTAGTACACAATGTATTTTCGAAACACGTTACCAGGAATGTAATGAAATGGAAGCACGTGTCTCCCCAGAAATTATGTCAATATAAGGTAAATTTTTTCTCGGTGTTTCTTCTGGAAAGGCACACGACTTTTTCTCCTTTTCTGCTTCTCTCAGTGTTTCAAACGCTGGTTCAGCACACGAAATCATTTGGTGATAAAACGACATGGTTTCCCCTGTAAAAATTACAACCTAAAAGATAACTTCCTTACAATTTATGAATCATATTGATATATTCATAAGAAAAAAAAAAAAAAATGAATGACTTCTCTCATTCTATTGGGTCTTTTTCAGACACAAGAAAAAATTCCACCACCTATCTTTACCAGAATTGGCCGGCTCAATAATTTTGAAGGCAAGTATATATTCTTGCATAGTAATGTGCATGTGTGTATGCATATAATGATTCGGATGCACGGTGAAAATGCAAAACCTCGCTTCGGAATGTTACTTGGCAAATTATACTGCATCGCAAATTTCGTAACATTGCTATATGCCTCATTTCTATGACGTAACTAATGCCAAATGAAAGAATTTTGTTTTTCCAGAGTTTGAGAAAAAAAAAAAAATGGATAACAGAATTTTTTTTTACTTTGAACCCAAACATGCACTACCTTATAGAAAAACTTTGAGTGTGGATTAATCGAGAAATATTTCAAACCATTCTCGGCCAACCAAACTGAGCCACTCGTGCTATCTGCTTGTACACAGTCTTGAGCTTTTTTTGCGTCAGCAAGTAAAGATTTTACAACAGCAAGTGCCGTATATCTTGAGTACAGTGCTCTCATGCGCGACATACATAAAGTCGTGCTAACGTCCATAATTTTAAGATTACCACAACACATGAAATCAGCAAACAAAATATGAAGGGATTGATTTTTCCATTTATTATAAGGCTCTCAGTATTTTACCTTTTTTTCGATTCTGAGAGCCATGAACAAGTTCTATTCATACTAATCTTTGCGGTTAATGTATTGGAGTTAAGTTTGAACGGTCGTGCGCATTGTGCGTATTGTGCGCTTTTGCGCTCGAATGCACTATTCCGCTCGCCTTATGTACCGCATGCTGCAACAAAGGTTGCATTGGCATCGAGAAAAATGCCTGAATTTTTTAGTTGTTTTTTCTCCTTTTGTTTGTTTTTTCTCCTTTCGGACATCACACGGCTCCGTCGCCCACGTTCTTTATCTATTGTTTATGTCACGGCCTCCACCGCGTCGCATATGCTAACTTTCGTGATTTCTCACCCCTCTGAACTTCAGTCTTGTCTATTAGGAGCTTGTCTTCAAATTTACTATGGGCGAAATGCAAAGATTTTTGTTGTGAGCTTCTTAAATCAAACTCGTTTTTCGAATGGAACATCGCCTTGGTGTGGCGTGAGCACTGTTTCAAGCTTGAGAGGGAGTCATTCCGACTTCTTGTGCAGAAGCATACTCTACGGCGTATTGTTGAATTGTTTGATTCCTTTGAACAATATTCGTCTATCAAAAGATTCCAAATTCCAAAATCTCAATCCAGATTTCCCTTCTGCTTGTCAAAAGCTGGTTCTTTCTGCACGTATCTCAAGGATTGGTGCACACGCGGGCCTCCTCTATCATCCGGAATACTTGATTCAAACTTTGAAAGAGTATTTTGCAAACTCTTCGAATATTTTTTTCACCTCTGTAGAGCTGGAATCTGCAGTGCCTTCCATTTTACGAAATTTCACCGGAGATGTTTTTTGGATCAATGTCAAGGCGGGAAATTCCGCCAGAGGGCTCACCAACCTTGATATGGCGGTCCAGTCCAAACTCAGCTCTTTTGAACCAGTGTGGCTGGACTTTAGAAAACCCACACCGGGAATATCCGGGCTCCCGATGTCGGTTTTATGGATTCCTTATATTAAAGCAAGTCTAGGCCCTAGCATTGAAACCAGGCCACATTATCAAGCACTGAAGCAGGGAAATAAAACGTATATTGATATTTCAACTGCAGTCGATAGCTCTGTTGCCCCTGTTGCCCAAGAAGTATACCAAAGGTACGATTTGCTATATTGTCTACGAGTCTGTGGATATGTATTGGATTGCATGGGTGAAGTTTCCAGTATCATGCCAAGACTATAGCGTTACAACAGTATTTGCAACCCATACGTCTTGGTATACCACAGAAAAGCTAGTAGTAGTTCACCACAAGGCTTTAGTGACGTGTATTAATAATAAAATATAGCATGATTGAACCGGGAAATTAATAGTCCACCCGTGCACTTAAACAGGCGAGCCTTCCAAGCCGGCCACACGGTTGATGTAAGGTTCGATTGCAGGATGCTTCAAGATGGGTCCAATGACAGGGAATGACCTTAGGAACAGCACAATAGTTCCAAAGAAGTCACCGAAAAGGAATAGGATCCCCACGGACTCCACTCCAAACCCTATGAACGAGTGTTTCATTAAAATGAGGATGATGCCACCAAAGAAGAAAAGCGTGGGTTTTATCTTGGTGGGACGGGCGAAAAAATATATGGTCCGTGCTGGCCCTATGATAAGCACGACACCTATGATGAACAAGATGTTTCCGATCGCTAGTAAACTGGAATCAAAGAATGTCAAGATCCCAAGAATGAAGAATACTACGCCAGCAGCCGTGGACGCGACACCATATTCTGGAACGTTAGTTAATCATTTGAAGATGAAAAAGAAACCGCAAAGCACCTCTTGTACTAAAAGTAACATACTCTGTCTCTCTGTGAGCCACAACGTAGAATCGAAGAGCATTGTTAAAAAAGAGTCTGCCCTTTCTGATTCCAGTTGCTAGATACTTTAAATGCGGTGTAAGGGTCTGGTGAGGGGATGGCGCCAGACGAGTGCGGGTGGGCGGGATCGCGTGAGACGTGTTTTAGTGCCAGAGGGGGAAAACCGGACAAAAGGAAAGGAAGAGCAAACAAAAAAGGTAAAAAACCTCGAATTTTTTTTTTTATAAAAGGTGAATTTCTCCGATAAAGAAAGAAGCACGAGAAGAAATTTGGAGAAAGCTCAATTTCAACTGGGATATGTCGGGGAAGCTACATGAATCCGGTTGATCACGTCCAAGTTCAATCATTCAGGAATTGCAGGTAAAAAACCCTCGTGATTATTATCAGGAACTCAATTACCCCTGGCACTGCACGTCCTTCTTTACCTTCCAATTCAGCGGCAAATTTAGCCCATGCAAAACAAAATCAAATGTTTTGGAGAAATAATGAAACAAACTAGAACCTTTTTGTATGATTTGTTTTAGCCACCCGCCAATAAATTATTGGTTCGGTGTTTGGATATTCATTTCTGATTCACTTGTTCAACTTTAGCGCTGTATTGGTCTTTAGACGATGACATGTCTGTCGAAACCCCTGTGAACGCCGCCACACTAAAAAGACCAGTGGGTGTTGCCTAAAACACAGAACTTAAACAAATCAAGAAAGACAGCATGAAAGAGAAAACTTTCACAAATTCCCAAAAAAACTTCACAAAAGTAGCCAACGTGCCTTTGTGTCCTTTTTACAGCCGTTAGTTTTTTTCCCTGCCGAGGAATGCCGCTCTGGGAAATTCCTTCCTCGCCCAGATTCAAATTCGCATTTTTCGTTGGTATCGCTTGCTCGATACTTCCCCCCCCCCCCCAATGCACATCGTGCTCCCCGCAGCACATGATCGTATTCACAGTCTACCAGACACTTCTCAAATAGATTGGAAAGACCTGACCTGACAATAGCCAGGAGCTCAAAAAAAAAAAAAAAATTAAAAGAATAAAAAGAATCAATGTCGCATTCTTTCCCAAGAGACGCGGATGATGTGCCTCCTTCTGCGCCACCACCCACCTATGAAGAAGCACTCAATGCGCCTCCTGTTCTTCCGGACAGACGCCCCGAAACAGCCCCATCGCATCAAGATTCTTATACTGCTCCTCATGGACCACCACCTCAGCCACCAAGGCCTCAGGTTCAGGGTCCCTCTCATGGTAATATGACTCAAAACAGTCAAGGGGCCATTCCTGTAAAGCCGACGACTCTGCTGCTCTATACTAATAACCCAGACCTACCGTTCGATTACCCACGGGGCTATTTCTGCAACAAGTGCAAAAACACCGGGTTTAAGGAGAACGGGAAGCCGTGTTCCAAGTGTTGGCCCAAGTTCTTACGAGATGCATATAACCCCAACCCCACCCTTCCATTTACTTACCCCAAAGGTTTCATTTGTGAAAAATGCAGAAACACGGGTATCAAATTAAAAAACCGAAATTCATGTCAAGACTGCTACACCCAGTTTGCACCCAGAAACCACACATCACAAACGCCATTAACGTTTCAAAATCCATTCCCTATGCCATTTTCATCATACGGCTACTCAAGTCCGGGCTTTGGTCCTGGTCCTCAGTATGGACCCGGAGGTTTTGGTCCGCCTGGTCCACCACAATTCTTGCAACCCGGGGATCCTCGTATGGGAGGTACCTTGTGCGGACGTTGTCGTGGTTCAGGGTTGGTGCATTTCTTTTTGGACAAAGAATTATGCCTGGTTTGCGGGGGAGTCGGGCGTTTATTTAATAGCCAATACCCCGCTTATCACTGATCTTTATAATCTGGACATACGGGTAAGCCGTTTTGAAGAGAGACAATTACTTTTAAGTTTGTTAGACAGAAGTTTTGAACTGTTAAATTTGTGACAAGGGTTTCTCTTTAACTTGATACAGCCTCATCATTTTTAATCACTGGGTCATGTCAGTGAGATTCAAGCAGTTCTACAATTGACCACATTACGTGACGTAATTGGAGTCTAATACCTCCTGGGAAAATCCATCGGGCTTGGAAATTGCCTTGAATGGAGACATCGTGTCGGTAACTATTGATGCTATTTTCAAGTTACACAGGGAAAATCATCAATTCATATACGAGTGTGACCGCTAAATAGGTCTAGCCGGGCTCACATACTTTCTTGAAGCACCAACGACATGACTTTGATTCGGGTAAGTCTTGCAGTTTTGCCAAGCATAATTATTTCTATTGTCTTCACCGTATCTGCAATGGTTATGCATCAGCGAAAACTCTGAATAAATATTAACTTTGGGAGTTTGATCAGCGAAGAATTATCGAATTTGGCGCTTGCTGTATTCATATCCTTGAAGATTGAAGTCACATCTGTTTTTTATTCTGAGCCGCAAAAATCATGACTCTACAAGATTTGTACACACATTATATTGCGACAAATTCTGCTGTTCTCCTGGAAGAGAAGCCTTGCGCTTCAGTGCGACCGGACGATTAACAGTGATATTTGATTTCATGAGTTGCGATAATAGGACTAAACAGTACTCAGAATAATACGGCAATCCCAAGCGGAAATCCCTACTCTTGACGGTACGTTTTTTTTTTCTTTCAGTTATTTACATTTAGCACCCGAAATTTTCCATGCCTTTCTATTTATCACGTTACATAACTAGTTGTAGTTAGATGGGTATTTGAAGTCGTTCAACTCCAAGAAGTTCTCCTTGATGTTTCTGATGGAGACGAATCTGGTCAAAATGTTAGCGGAACCAGCCTTGTCGTTGGTACCGGACATTCTAGCACCACCAAACCATTGTTGGGCAACAACGGCACCAGTGGACTTGTCGTTGATATAAAAGTTACCAGCACAGTATCTCAACTTCTCTTCAGCCAATCTGATGGCGTCACGGTCCTTGGCGAAAATGGAACCAGTCAAACCGTAAGTGGTGACTTCATCGATCTTGTCCATGATGCTCTCAAACTCAGCATCTGGGTATGCGTAAGCGGTCAAGATTGGGCCGAAGAATTCCTTGGACAAGAACTCGTGCTTAGGGTTAGAGGTCTCAATCAAGGTTGGCTTGACAAAGTAACCAGTAGTCTTGTCGGCCTCACCGCCCTTGATGATGGTCAACTCTGGGTCGGACTTGGCTTGCTCAATGGCCCCGGCCAACTTGTCGAAGGAAGGCTCGTGAATGACAGGACCAAAGAAGTTTTGGAGAGTGGAAGGCTCAGTGGTGTTACCGATAGTGATGTGGTCCATGGCAGCAGCGAGCTTCTCCTTGAACTCAGGCCACATAGATTGTGGGACGTAAACTCTGGAGGTAGCAGAACACTTTTGGCCCTGGTACTCGAAAGCACCTCTCAAGGTAGACAACACAGCGTGGTCAACAGGAGAAGACTTGTGGATCAAGTGGAAGTTCTTACCACCGGTCTCACCAACAACTCTTGGGTAGTCTCTGTAGACATCCTTGACCAAGTTGGAGGAAATGGTACCGTACAAGTTCTTGAACACGGAAGTAGAACCAGTGAAATGCAAAGAAGCAAAGTCACGGTCGTTGACAACAACGTCGGTAACCTCAACAGCGTTACCAGGGACGAAGTTAACCACACCAGCAGGCAAACCAGCCTCCTCCAAGATTTGCAAGAGGAGGTAGTTGGAGAGCACAGCAGTGGCAGAAGGCTTCCACACAACGGTGTTACCCATCAAAGCGGGAGCACCCACCAAGTTTCCCGCAATGGCGGTAAAGTTGAAAGGAGTCACGGCGTACACGAAACCCTCCAAAGGTCTGTACTCGGCTCTGTTCCAGATACCTGGAGAAGACTCAATTGGTTGTTGTTGGTACAACTCCTCAGCGTACTTGACGTTGAATCTCAAGAAGTCAGCCAATTCGGTGACACAGTCAATCTCGGCTTGGTAAACGTTCTTACCTTGACCAAGCATAGTGGCAGCCAAAATGTCGTATCTGTACTTAGTAGCAACCAAGTCAGCAGCCTTCAAGAAAACAGCAGCTCTGTCGGTCCAAGCCATCTGGGCCCATTTTTGCTTGGCGTCCTTACTGGCCTTGATGGCAGCCTTAACATCGTCCTTGCTGGCTTGAGCAAAGTTTGCCAACACCTGGGAGTGCTTGGCCGGGTTGACTTGAGCAACGGTTGGTCTATTGTAAATCTTCTGGCCGTTGATGACAAGAGGAATGTCCAAAGCAGAGTCGGTGAACTTGGTGATGGAAGCACGCAAAAGATCCCAGTCCTTTTGGTGGGCAGCGGAGAACTCCTTGACAGGTTCGTTGGTAAGAGTAGGGGGCACCTTCACTTGAGCGAGCTGACTCACCAGACGGAGAGAAAGTCTAGGCACAGCAGAGGCAGTGGAAATAGCAATGGATCCAGCACGGGAACCACGGGCCACAGAACGGGCAGCACGAACTGCGGGGGAAACACGGGAGATTCTCAACATTTCCTAACAGAAAAAAAGATGAATAGTTGAAGACTTAAAAAGGAAAACTCAACGAAGAAAAAGTCGAATCAGGAAGGTTGCGCTAGCCTCCCCGGGGCCTTCAGGGTATTTATATTAATTCTTGTCGAGAGCCTGCGTCCCCGCATAGATACGACGTGCGAATTACGCATGGCAGGATTGGGCGAGAGATGACTCCGACATACAAGGTGCGTGGGAAAGACATGGCGAGGTTATGGCGAGGAAAAGAGCGAGGAGAGGTCGGGGAGAGGGCGAACCCGGCGCGATCCCTTGGCTTGAGTGCAGTCCCAGGATTTCTTCCCGGGGAGATTGCTAGCGAGATCGGAACCGGTGTTCTCTGAAACCGTTTTCTACAGTCTGGGGTATGTTGCTGAGGGAAGTAGGGATTGCGATATGGAGATGTTAGCTCATCTGCCCGGTATGGAATCTGTGCCGCTTTTTCCCTCACATTTCGCCCCTCGCTGTCAGTGTCCAATAGAATATCGCTTACGCCTGAAGGGTTAAAGTCGTGCCTGGCCCATTAACTCTAGACGGAGGTGGAAATAGAGATGCGGCTGGGCCTGTTCCCGGTGAGCCCGATGCCCCCCACCTTCCTAAGTGAGCTTGTGGTTTTTGGGTATGGGTGAAGACATTTAAATATCTTTCATAAAATCCAGTTTTTCTTTAAAAAAACAAATTCGCCCCAGCGAGCAAATGAATTATAAGATGGGGGCATTATTCATGAATATTTCTCATGAGTGCAAAAATCAACCGGCGGTGTATTACGTAGATAGGTTACCAAGAGTAAGCAATGCTTCCATGAAAAGTACCACATAGGCGGCCTCTAATGGTAAGAAGGCGGCAGTAAAATAATGCTTGGTTAAGCTTTTGCAAAGGCCAAAATTTTTAATGCTTGGATACTTGATCTTTGGGGTCTTATAAGGATAGCCTCTTTTCTTCAGATGTTTATTAATGGGCCGTGTGTTTACCTGATAGGCATTATGTTCATTGAAGCATGGACGCGTGGATTTTGGAGACTTTTAGCTAGCTCTGCAACATCAACCCCAACAAGTCTTAGTCATAAAATCTTCCATTCGTGAGAAGCACATTGTCCACCCAGATGTTCTCATTTGGTCTGACTGTCTAAAGAAGTCAGTTTCACCCAGATCCCCTGGGAATGGTTGGACTCAGGAAGGCAAAACTATTCTACACAGTATGTCATCTTCTGGGGTTTCTGCAAGTTTTGAGCAAAAGCGGATTGATCACATAGATCGGAACACTTGTTACAAATCTGGTTTAATGATATCACCAGGGTGGCTAGTGTGAGGTCGCTGGCTCAACGAGCCGGGAAAAGTTAAATACCACAAGCTCGTGAAAATTTGGCAAATAAAGTGAAAGCAACATGTGGCATAACTCGATAAATGCAGAAGACTCGCATCTATTTAGTCAAGAACACCTCACCAGATCAAAAAGATTAATGAACCGTTTTTTTTTTTTCCTTCTTTTTTCGTTTTGGAAACTGATGTTTCCAGGAGAATGCCGATTTTTTAGATTCACTAAGTGGTACGCAATATACTCCTCGAATACGAGCATATGACTAAGTAATCCTCATCTGTTAAAAGTTGTCGAGGGCGTACTCACCACTTTGTTGGAGCAAAGGCACTTTAAATGCATGAATCTGACACATACGTAATTGGCGTATATTCAAGCCATGCATTTGCGATACTTTTACTGCATTATATCGGAAGCTCCATCCTGGTAACACACACATGTCGTTTTCAGAGCTAGTTTAAGAAACCCGCATTTTCGATTGCTGAAAGCACGCGTCAGCAATTAATATGGAATGCAAGCATTTCTTCTACTTTCCTAGAGCGTTCTCACCGAAGTTGGGTATGTGCCAGAAAAATTGGTTACCTAATTACCAATAACACAGAACCCCAGTGAGATTTGATGGATGTAGAGAAGTATGTTTCTTCTGCTTTGTTTTTCTTTTCCTTGTTTTCCAGATTAATCTGTGAAATATCCGTGTGACGAAGACATGGAAATACAGTCACCCAAAGGCATGGCTGCCCATTTGATAAGATATTAGCTTTGGTTCTTCGGTTTGCCGCGAAACAAAGTCTGGAATCCCCGTATCAGTTATCAAGAATCACACGTAAAATACCCCCAACTCAAAACCTCCGCGTGACTCGGTAGAGCAACCACTTCCACCTCCACTCTAAAGCAATGCATCAACACGGGCCTCCAATTTCTGGAGCTCTGCTTCAATCTTGAGCAGTTTCTGCTCAAATGCCTCGGTATGCGTACCGAAAGCCGCTTTCACCGTATTGAGGTTCGTATTCCAGCCATCAAGATCGCGTCTGAGCGTCGCCAACGTATCGTCAACCTCGCCCACCGTGGCCACTGCACCTGCCAAATCACTGTGTGTCTCATGGAGACTACGGAGCCGGGTGATCACCGCCGGGAGCAGGGTCTTTAGGGTGTCGATCTCAGCGAGTTTCAGGTACACGGTGTCCACTTTTTTCTCGAAAGCACTTGACGCGGAAGACACCGAAGACAGCATGGAATCACGTGGCTGGAGTGGCTGGGGTGGCCGGGGTATCTCAGGCAAAGCCAACAGGGCCATTCTCCTATTTTTTGCTAGAGTCTCGAGCTCGCTATTGAGCAGGGCCACCGTTTCTTTTATGGCGGCAATCTCGTGCTCGGGGTTGTAGAGCACGTTAACTTTCCGGTCAAGATCTCTCAAATGAACCCGGAGATTTGCTCCGGGAGAGAGCTCGCTAATTCCAATGGCGCTTTCAAGGTCCGTGAGACGGCTCTCCAAGGCAAGAACAACGCCATGGGCCAGTCTGACTGGAGCACCCTTACGCTTTTCCGTGTCCTTTTCCTCGTCCTTTTCCAGAGCATTCAGGTTGGATTGATCGTTCTTTTCACCCGCCGCCAGTAAATTAAGAGCCTGCAATTGGTGCTCGATTCCCAGGAACGTAGCATGCATATTCTCATAGTAGTATCCATTCTGGCCACGGGAGGCCACCAGTGCCTCCAAAATACCACGGAGTGCCTCAACATGGGCTCTTTCGTCGGCGTCTTCGCTCTCGATTTCCGCAAGTTCCCGCTGTATGCGTGCAAGTCTCTGGGGTTTTGTTTCGGTCCATTTTCTGGCGTGGTAGGTGTTTTGGCCCAGGCTTTCTGCCAGCAAAGACCCCAGAAAATCCACAACATCCACCAACCCAACTAACGTGTTTTCCTCGAACGTGCTATGGGCTGCCTTTACATTGAAGTGGCTGTTTTCGATGTCTGCGCCGGGCTCCTCTTGTATTTTTCCACCTAGGTTGTCCACGGACTCTACGTCTGATGTCTCGAAGACTTCTGGACCTTGGTCCAAATCGGGCAATGACTCCATGAAGTGAAAGAGGGGAATTATTCTACACAAAACCAAGGGGTCCCAAAGCGAAGAAGAAAAACAGCACCTATTGAGTGTGAGCAATTCGGTTGCACCTGTTTTTTGGTATATGGGCACATGTTAGTCGCACATGGAGATCCGAGGTTAGGTTTCGCACTTGTCAGTTCCATGCGCGATAGTCCAGATTCAGACCCACACGTTGTGGAGTGGACAGGAGGAGGAAGGGTACGTCTAAAAGGAAGAAAACAGGTCTGTGGCTTAGTACACAGTAAGGAATGTGGCTACAATAAGGAATGTGGCTACAATAAGGAATGTGGCTAGAGTAAGTATGTATCTACAGCAAGTAGGTAGCTAGAGTAAGTAGGAGCTGTAGGAGCTAGAGTAAGTAGGAGCTAGAGTAAATATGTGGCTAGAGTTCGGTGTGTGGTCACACTAATTCTCTAGCAATTCGATGATCTTCTAAACTTAAATCCACGTTTTTAAATTGTTATCATTCTGCATCTCAGTGATGCTCATAATATTTTAGGAAGTATATTTTTAAATATTAGAAGTATTTTTAGGGTTTCGCGAATATTTTTATTCTTCCCACTATTTCCAGCAAGTTTTTCTTTAATTAAACAAACTTCCTCGGCGTATCCGACATCCTATGAGACAAATTGTTGGAATGTCGTTCCGTATGTAAAACGTGAATTCCTTAAAGGTGGGACCTTTCGATGATTGCAAGTGGTAGATTATTCGTCAGGATCAAGTTCAACAACAACCTCTTAAAGCTCTCTTATCGAACATTGTATATTTTGCTCGCTTAGTTGAAAAAGTGATTCTGCCTTGCGTTTTTCCCAGTGTCTTCGACATTAAAGAAGCCATCAATTCTTGGAATTTTCAACTGCTCATAATTCAATATCTTCGAGGATGAAATTGAACCACCTCTAAACTACCGGCATCCTGTAACGCGAAACCCATCTAGCTAATTAATGTCAAATATTCCAACAACAGCAAGAACAGCGTAAATCCGAGGCAAATGACACTGCCTGTTTCCAATGATCTCTGGTATTCCCAATTATCATTCTCCTTTGCTAATCCTATAATTGCTGCTAGGACCTTGCCAAGTTCTGCGGTTCCTGTGACTTTGGCGCTGGCGGTCAAACAAGGAAACGTTTCCAAGACTACCAGGGCAATATCAGCTTTTCCCGTCTCAAAATATTTAGTAATCTTGTAATTTCAGGTTTTTGTCTTGAATAGATCCAAATCGATAGCTGCCATGAACGCTTTGTTTATGTAGCTCTCTTCAAGCGCTTCGGTAGCTTTCCGTGCAGCGATTTCTATTTCTGTGGATCTCACATCTTCCACCGGAGTCTTTGTATGCGAGAATCTCTTTTGGAATTACTTGGCATATTTCTCCATTTTTTTAACTCTTAATATATTATGAAATAGTGACGTAATTAGATTCTCGTTTATTATACAATGATATTACTATTGAAGCCCCTGGGGAGCAAAAAGTCCCTGTTAGCCTCTAACACCACACATCCATCCATACTGTGGACGCATCCTACTCTGAAGTGGCCGTAACACACAAACCCTACACCTGGTATAACCCAAATTGGGGCAGTTGCGCTTTCAACATAGCAGAAGTCATGCCACCTACAAAGAACGCTAAAAAAAAACAATTTTGATATGATTCGCCGGGGTCAAAACTAAGGAGGTAAGCAGGTGTACGGGTGTGCTGGTCCTTGGGCTCGCTTCCCTCTTTATAACGATGGCCACCGTACCCCAACCCAGGTTTAATTTACCTTCTAACCAGCTACTTATCTGCCTTAACCCCGTTAAACTGACCAACTAAGGTGGCTTAGTGGTAAGATTGGATTGACCTATACCCCGAAGTCCGGGTCTAGTGATGTGTAATTGGGTAGCTTTACTGATTTTTACCATAATCAAGACTTAATATTCTTCTAGACATAACCACTTTGCAAGATAAGGTCACCCAAACACCTTAAAATTTCATTTTCACTAGTTAAATATGCTAACCTTTCACCTTCTTGGTATATTCTTACCCCTGTTCAATGAGATATGGTATGTGTGCTGGGGAGTATATGGAAGTCGGAAGGGGTTTTGGGAAAGCTTTAGTTAGGAATGTGAAATCAAAAACAAAAAAGAAAAACAGGAAATTTTCATCAGGCCTTGTAGTGTTTTTATTTGAAAACTTCACTGAGGCACACTTTTCATCAGGTTTATGTTCTACAACAATGCACCTCTAATCCATTTATAAATCACTTCACGGAAAGCTTCAAACACATATTTTGCCTTCTCACGGATAATATTTTCTTCATTCTTTATTCTTGGGTCCTTGTTTCTATATAATCACTTCGTCACAATTTGCACAACATCTTCATCGTTTACCGGATGCTGCAACCCACACTTCTGGGGTGAGTGCTTTGCACTGGAGCCCCACACCAAAGCATATTTGAACTGATTCTTCATGTCACGGTGGATGGCATCACACACCTGCAAGATTGTCGAGTCACGTCTGACCACCATGGGATCATCAAACTTAGGCATGATACCTCTACGCTTGGTATAAAGACGAATCAACCCTAGCTGGCGCCAGATCTCCTCTTTCAACTCATCGATTCCCAATTCCAACTCACACGAAATCACCATGGTGTTGGGTTCACGCGCCAAACGGTCGCATTCCTCAAGTGACACCACGTCGGCCTTATTATATACGTAGAGACACTTGATATACGACATATGTTGTTCGTTAATCACATCAATGAAGTCTTCAATCGTGCAGTTTTCATCGCGCACAAGTACGTCCGCATTGTGAATCTTGTAGTCTTTCAAAAGCGCGCTGACGATCTTCTCATCTAAATATTTTGGGGGTGTGGTGGAATTGAGCTTGACACCCCCGGTCTTCTTGATTTTCAACAGGATGTTGGGCTTCTCTTTGTTGAGCCGGATACCCATACTTTCCAACTCGTTCTCCAAAATCTGCCGTTGCTCTTCGCTCTTGGTGGCATCGAGAACCATGAGGATCAAATCCGACGTACGCGACACCGCAATCACCTGTCTACCACGACCTTTACCCTGAGAAGCAGCCTTGATAATACCAGGCAAATCCACAATTTGAACTTCCGCACCATTGTACTCGAGGATTCCTCCCACGGAAGTCAACGTGGTAAACTCATACGATGCAGCCTCTGACTTGGTGTTGGTAACTTTCAGAAGAAAAGAAGACTTTCCCACAGATGGAAATCCAATAAGCGATACTCTTGCATCACCAGCCTTGGCTATCTCGAACCCTTGTCCCCCTCCTGAAGACCCCTGGCCCGGCTGCGGCTCCAAAAGCTCCCTTCTGTATCGGGCTAACTTACCCTTCAACAAACCAATGTGGTACTCAGTCGCCTTGTTTTTCTGTGTACGCGAGAGTTCATCCTGGATCTGGGCGATTTTTTCTAGAATTCCCATTTTGTTGAGTGTTCTTGCTAGCTTCTCCACGGCCGCTGTCAAAGATCGGAAGAATCATCAAGTTCCATGGGGACCCATGTGAGAAAACACCCGTACACACCCTTGATGACGAGCACTGCACATCAGGGGAAAGCAGCACTTGGTGCTTGCTTAACCCAGGAGAATGCCATGTGGTCCGACAGCCTTGTAAACTTCTTTTCCTATCTTTTTCAGTTCTTGTTGCCACGTCATTTTCTTGCTTCGTTGAATTTTTTTTTTTTTCACTGTTCATTCATACACCTATTTTTCATCCTGTGGCCTCGCTTTTCGCAGTCGCTTGTTTTTCCTGTTCCATGGGCACCACCATGCACTCCGGCATCTCTTCATTCTCCATATCTCATCTCTGATAGTACACCATCATCTTAAAAACAATAAGCCACACACAACACAATGTCCAAGCCATATTACAAATATGATCGTTCTGGTACGGATCTTACCGATGTGTTTGGTTCGTCTGTTCGTGCCAAGAAGAAAATAAAGACCATCGAGCACTTGCTTGCGAAAGACGACTTGCCGGCAGATATACGTATTGAGAAGGAGAGAGCACTCAAGGCCTTAAAAGTGGACTTGAAACAGAGACTTTTCAACTTGAGAACACAAAAGCGTGCCAAGAAGTATCACATGGTTCGGTTTTTCGAAAGAAAGAAGTCTGTTCGGAAACTCAAGCAGGCACAGAACGCCTTCGAGGACGCCAAAGAGGATGGAGTCAAGAAAGAAATCAAAAAGGCCAGAAAGGTGTTGAAGCACTGTCAAGTCGACGTTGCATACAACATCATGTACCCTAAATCACGAAAGTACATATCACTCTATCCCACTGGCCCATCGGCAGCAGAAGTCGAGGATGAGAATGTCAAGAAGGGCATGCAAATCACAGATTCCAGAAGACTCGAGTTCAAGAAAAAGGTGGAGGAACTCATAGACTCCGACAAGTTGCCCTTCACCTTTGAAGATGTCTTGAAGGGTAATAGCATCAACGTGGATAACTTCAGGTGGCAAGAAGAAACCGAGGAAATCGATGCTGCCGTCAACGATAATAACGACGACGAGGAAGACGACTTCTTTGAATAGTCATTGCATTTGTATCATAGCTTTATAAAATAATCAGCACTCAGCCTACCACAAATGTCACTAGAATGTGTTAGTAGCATACATACCAATGCATCACATCAACGTGAGCTTTTCTTCGTATGCTATTTTCATCGCATCATTAACACACATCATCACAACTTCCTTGCCTCTCATATCCTCAAAGAGCTCGAGCGAGCAAACTACTTTACCTTTCTTTCCATAAAGCTTTGGCGAAGCCCTCTTTATAAGCAATAGTTCCGTCTTGTTCACATCACACAAAATCAAGAACCAAGATTCTCTTTGGCTCTTAGGAAAATGTGGCGCGTAAGCCTTGAACTCCCGAGTCAAAGGGAAGTTGTGGTGCTCTAAAACCACCGAAACACTTTCGTGATCTTCCTGTGTAACCAAAAATTCGCCAGTAGGCAAGTGCGAGGCGACACGAATAAAGGATTTTACTGCTTCTTCTCCGGCATCATTGACACCCAATGACTTCGATAACTTCTGGAGTCTTCCAAGATTAAATGATCCCAAACTTTTAAGATCAACAACTTCGGTGACCTTGGTTGGTTCGACTCCGGGAAAAGCCATCAACGGATTTTCATCGTACCAGATTCTTTGCTTGAGACATTGCATTATTTCAATAAGAATAAGCACAACCTTCAAATAGCCTAATTCAGATGCCACATCAATGAACGCCTGCAAAATACGCAATGCCTGATCTAAGACAGACACCGTGTCTTGCGCGTAATCTGCAATAGGAAGATCAACACGACTCATAAATGCTTGGAGCAACAAATAAGCTTTCACATGCGGATCCCAAATGAATTCGTATTCGATATCTTCAGCAGGGTATCTCATGGCTTGGGACATTTCCATATTTATCAATTCTTCTCCATGCCTGGTCGCTAATTCGTCATACTCGGTTGCAAGACATAACATGCTCAAGCAATCTCTAAACGATGAATCCGCTTTTATATGCTTGAGAACAGTACGGATAGATTTGTGGGAAAGATAGTAGAACGACGAAATTTGCAAAAAGGTCGTAGGTAAAAGTTGGTCTTTCGAACCAAGTTTGACACACAGTGATTCCTGTAAACTCTCGATTGTACTATCAATAAGACCCCCTAGGTAGCGAGAGATTCCTGCTGGGGTGATATCCTCAATTCCATAATAAGTTGGATTGTTGTGTGCCCTCCGGTACAAAAATGTCCAAGTCAAAAAGTCCATTGCCTGTTGGCGAGATTTTATAGTCCCACTAGCAATTTCGGCACCAATGTGATTATCTAACACCTTATGGAGAGACGACTCCACCGGGAACCCGATGTTCAAAAAGTGTTTATAAAAAACCTTTTTTGACTCCTTGGTGTAAACAATCGCGGTACCACTGGTATCGAAAGCTGGACGACCAGCTCTTCCCATCATCTGCAAAATATCTGTCAAATCCATATCTCTGTAGTCCTCAATTTTTGAATCAAAGAATTGAGTTCCTTTGATGATGACAAGATGAGCTGGTAAGTTCACACCCCATGCCAAAGTAGATGTGGCAATTAAGATCTGGATTTTTCCAGCTTCAAACAACTTGTGAGCGATTTGACGATCAGATTCAACTAAACCCGCATGGTGCAACCCCATTCCGAACTGCAAGGAAAGTCGTAAAGTTTCATCCTTGACTTTCTCTAAAACTACCTGCAATTGGTCATCGTCCATCTTCAAGAACCTTCGTGGATTCAGCTCCATTCCACACAAGTGAATCAAATCAAGTGCTGTAAGTCTTGTTTGTCGTCTAGAAGCCACAAAGATCAACACCGGCTTTTCGGGTGAATGTTGTTTGATAGCCATAAAAGCCGGTTTATTCATCGTCTTCATCAACGGACAAAAAGCCAAATTGTCTGGAAAGCCATCAATATACATCTGTAAAGGAACTGGACGCACTGACAGCGAAAAGTTGAAAAGACCTTCATTCACCCGAAGCCAGCCAGCCATGTCGATAGCGTTTGAAACAGCGGTCGACATACCCAATAACCGAATTGGTTTTTTTGTCTGTGCAGAAATATAGTTCATTCTGCTAACAATCATTTCCAAAATAGGGCCTCTATCACTCGCCAATAAATGAATTTCATCCATGATAACCAATGAAACTTCTTGCACAAATTTTCTGGTCTGCCAATTACGGGAGATACCATCAAACTTTTCGGGGGTAGTGATAATAATACTTGCTTCACGGACTTCCTTCGCTTCCGGTAAAGAATCACCAGTCAACTCAACGAGTTTGTGGTTTGTATTCTTAGTTATTCTCGCTCTCCAATCATCGACTCTCTCTCTAACCAACGCCTTCATAGGTGCAATATAGACAACTTTGGACCGTGGAAACTCTTTAAATGCATGCCATATAGCCAACTCAGCAACAACTGTTTTTCCCGAACCTGTTGGAGAACCAACAAATATATTTGAGTTTGTGTTGTAAAGTGAATGAAAAGTCATAGTTTGCATGGGATTGAAGTAGCGAAATTTATGATCGTAGATTTTTTCGACTTCTTTGTTGTGCAATGCCGTAACCGGGAGAGGCTGTAAGCGCAACAAGTTTGTTCGAATAGTATCATTCGTTGGTTTGATAAGGTGCTGAAATGACACTGAATGAACAGTCTCCGAACCTATCCAAGTGTCCGAGAGAGCACGTACAACAATTTGCGCTGGTGCTGGGTCGGATAACGGAATCATAAAATCAAGTTCATGCGGAGCTCTCATTTGGTTCCTACGGAGAATGAACTTTTCCACATGCAAGATACTAGAATCTCCGGAATCTTCCACGGTAATCCAGAAAAATTGGGCATTTCCATGGTATCTATCATCCCACAAAAAGTCAGGATCCAAAAAGACATGCATTCGTACCACGTTACTTGTGATGGGGAAAATCTCAGCATCAATCTCAATGAATGGAAATTTACCAACAAGCTTGTAAAGCTTATCACCGGCACCGGAGTTGTGGACTAAGTCTCCAAGCTCCGCAGCAGAATAATCCCGCAAGGTTTCCATAGATGGATTTTTTGATCGAATGTTTCTAAGTATTGGCTCAGAAAGGTCAAATTGACTTAAGGGATGATCAAAAGCCCAAGATCTGCGGTCAATAGACTTGCATAATGATAGCATGATCTTCAGGAAATGACCCCAACGCCGATTGATGCTGATCAAAAACAACGCACGACAAATTCTGGCGGCATTTTGAGCAACATAATTGCAATCAGACACAAGGGAAGACTCTTTGAGGTGGATTTGAGAGATGAAAGCTTGAAGAAGAATGTTTGTTTTCCATTGATTTGATTCCGCTTCTCCGGCGACCTGGCATGGTGTTTGGTTGTCCATGACTTTTTTCAATTCGTCTTTTTCTTCCTCCCTGAACTTGATGTTATCGAACTCACTGCTCATACTTATCATACCCAATACATCAGCCTCTGTTGCTTTGGGATTAAGCATGTGGTTGAAAATTTCAATCGAATTGTGGAGCAAGTAGAAATCGGAGGCAACTCTGCCTAAGTCTTTGGCAATAAAGGCCCCCGAGTTTTCATCAAATACTATCATTTGAAGCAGATGAAGTCTTCGAGCTGCGTCAATGATCATGCTTCTTCTGCGATTCAAAAGCATGGGATCTTCTTCGAGTTCCTTCCAAGGGATGGCGTAGACTTGAGGATTTTGCCTCATTCTTACCATCATATAAGTGTAGCCGAGCCATTGGACACCTTCTTCAATCGTAGTGACAGTACCTAAAGAGATTTCGGCATTTAGATTGTCGATAAGCTTGGCCAGGAGCTTAGACTCGATTGGATGTTGTTGGCAAAGTAACGATACATAATGATCAAGGCGATCGCTTGTTGTGCATAAAATACCGGTACCAAACTTTTCAAACTGGGGTCTACCGGCACGACCAAATATTTGGATGACATCAGAAATGCCCAAATCAGTGAAGCCACCTTGCTTCGCGTCGTAGACTTGAGTACCTTTAACAATGACCACTGCTGCAGGCAAATTGACACCCCAAGCCAAAGTGGCTGTACAGCATAAGACCTTGATAGCACCGCTTAGAAACATTTTCTCGGTGAGGTTTCTGTCAGAGCGAAGCATACCCGCGTGGTGAACACCAAAGCCATTTTGGAAGAGTTCACGCAAATCTTTTCCTCTGTTTCGACCAGCTGCTTCTCTTTTGAACCAGTCATAAGAATCACAGGTGTCGGACGTATCAAATAGATCGAGCTCGCCGTTCTTTTGCGCCATTGAAATGTACGTTTGTGCCGTCTTGACGGTATCTTTTCTAGAGTGCACAAATACCATAACCTGGACGCCATCCCTAATGTTTTCTAAAAGTCTATCATAAGACACACGGTCAAGGTTCTCGCGGGCGGTTTTCGAGCCCGCCTTACCTCTGACACCCACAAGTTCTTGTTTAAGGGGACATGGACGGAACAGTTGGTCGAAGTAGAACATTCCAATATTTCTGTTTACCCCCAAAAAATCCGCCACGTCCATGTAGTTAGGTAAAGTGGCGGAAAGACCCACGACTCGGATCATCAGCTGGGTACTTTCCACCTGACGCAAGGTCCGGGCCACCAAGGTTTCAATGACAGAACCTCTGTCTTCATGCAATAAGTGGACCTCATCGATGATCAAGAGTTTTACCTTGGCCACGAGATCGGTGTCTCCGTTTGATTTTCTGGTGATGACATCCCACTTTTCAGGGGTGGTAACAATGACCTGGGTGGTCATGATCTCTGCTCTGGAAAGCTGCATATCACCTGTAAGCTCCCTCACACGGATGCCGAGCCATTTTAATTTCTGGGAATATTTTTCAACAATTTCTGCGGCAAGTGCTTTTAGTGGCGCCACGTAGATAATCTTAAACTCGTCGTAGTCTATGTCTATAACGCCTTCCTCTGCCTCAGTGACAAACTGGCCGATAGTATGGAGAATAGTCAAAAGCGCCACATCTGTTTTACCTGCACCGGTTGGCGCACACACAAGCATGTTTTCGTTGGTGTTGTAAGCCACTGGGAACACCAAACTCTGCATTTTGTTCAAGGTTTTATAGTTGAAGGTGCCCTGACACAAGAAGTCAAGGTCGCTTACTTTTACCAACTGTGAGTCTCGGATATAGTTGTTAGAAATATTCTCAGGATACGGGATGATGATTTCCTCGTGTGTGGGATAACTTTCCCGGGTGGTACCGGCGGGTAACAGGTACAGTTTTCCGGTGATTGCAATTACGTTGCCCACGTCTTGTTTTTTGAACACGTGCGGGTACTGGCCCTTCTTTGTGGCGGCGGGCGCGAGCCGCTCATTTTTGCGTCTTTCCTGGTTAGCTAGAAGCTGCTCAACACGCTCTTCTGGTGTAAGAAAGCTAGGATCCTTCTGGGGGGTAGCAGTCGCGTCCTGCAGCGGAAAAGAAAGGGAGGTTTTGTGATCAAGCAAGTGCTGGCGATTCTGGACAATTTGCGAGATAAGCTCAAACTCCTCGAACCCCAAGATGTCAAAAAGAGCCGATTGCAACACCTCGTCGCTGGGGGTTTCCAGCACAATGTTCTGAACCATGCTAAAAATGTCGTCCGGGCCCTGTCCCCGCGCATTGCTGACTCTTGCACATTCCAGCATGATGTTTGTGGTAGTTGCCAGCGATTTGGCGGAATCGTCGGTGATTGAGTTCAACTTTTCCGTTGAAAGCCCGCTGAAAAGGTCCAAGGTTGAGTGGATATTAACCTGAGGCAACGACTCCGCATCCACCTTTGGAGTCTTGGGGATCTCGGCCGATTGCAACGCCTGCAATGCCTGCAAGCGCTCCACCATGGGTGCCATCGCCTGCATGTACGACTTGGTCGATGTGACGGAGTATTGGGCCATTTTAGGGGGTGTAGAGTGGTTTCACAGGATGCCTAATGGAGGCAAAATTGTCGTTAGTATATGAAGAGGGCTGGGCCGTATGCAGCACCCATTAGTGTTGTGGTGCGAACGGCGCAGTCTTAAACTGGTAAGTGCGAGTTGGGACAACGTCCACCCACAGCTTACGCTGGAAGCAGTACTGACGGAAAGGTTCCATAGGATCTTGAGTAGACACATGTTCAACAGAACTAGTGTCGAGACATTCAGTAGAAGTCTCTCCAGACATAATGAGAATACTTTAGTGAAGTATTTAG